>JTDE01003286.1:0-48893 GCA_014338405.1 Paragonimus skrjabini miyazakii | reverse complement strand
ACACAACGTACAGCAGACAGACCGGGGTATCTCCAGGTCACCAAACCTTCGATTGTTGCATGAAACAATCGAACGTTCTACGCACGTTTTGCTGGTGTGCTTTTATTTTTCACTCTTGTTTGATTTCGTTGGTTTCAGATTGAGTTGGACCAAACACTTTTCAATATTTCGAAAACTTATAAAAGCGAATCATCTGTTTCCAAACATTCCAACTTTGTCTTTTTAGCTAGAATCACTTGGGGACAGCTTGATTTATCTTCATCAATGGAACTTTGAATCGTTGATGGACTAATTTTTTATGCGCCCCAACTATGTTCAGCCAACAATTTGCTTCTGTCTCATTGTTGCAAATGATCTTATAAGCGTTGACGAGTAAATGCATGGGATAATACAACTGTAGAAGCTCTACTTTGGGCGGTGTGGTTGGTTAACAATTTCCCTGCCGTTTGTCGATCAGAGTGAGAAACAGAATCACACAAGCAAGTGCTGGAATCGAGAACTCCAGCTATCCTGTTGACAGTGTCACTTACTCACTTTGCATGCAATTCAGTGTACTAGAAATTCTTAATATCACAGAATGATATGAGTTGCTTTTTATTATTAAGGCTAGACTACTGGTAGCTGTCAATAAGTAGTTGGTATACACGATATGACTTGAAAACTGTCACCTGCAGAAACTAGTGGGTTTAAATTTGTGTTTATAACTTAGACATTACTTTTTAGCATAAATATGGAACATGTGGTGAAACCGTATCAATACGCATGCAATTTCAAAACTTAATTATGATATATAATCTTGAGAACGGGTTCGGAAACTGCTTTCCAGTCACAGTAGAACCATGTTGATTCGTAACTTTAAAAAATCGACCTTGATCACTTCTCGGCCGTCCATACGTTCACCCCCAGGCCTTACCCCACTTTAATAATGTTCACTCAGCGGTTAAGTTAAACAAACTAATGGACGTTGGATATATTGCGGCAGCTTTCATCGGCTTACTTGCCTGAATAAAACAGAACAGCTCTTTACCCAAAAATGAATGGCCGCTATACTGCTTAACCACGTTTGGCTATATGAGCGGTGCTTTGATCCATGTTAAAGCATAGCCACATACTAACTACATTTCCATTCTCACAACTATGTCAAAAGTTGATACCTCTGTGTGAGACCACACATCCAGTTGGACGGAGCGAAAAGACGATTTGCGCGCGTCCAGTCTTGAGCTCAACATGTGCCCAGAGTCACCTCTGAATCATTAACCCCTCAAATCATTAGTCACTTAGTTGGCCGGGCTGGCTTCAGTAACATACTTTTTCGTACAGGTCACGTGATCCAACGTCTATCATCAAATATCCACTTCTTAAGTGAGGTCTGTAGTAAGTCTGAGGATGTGATCAATAACTGACCAGATTTTTGTGGGGTTTCAAAATTCACGATCAGTTGCATCGGTTGTTGTGATAGTACGCGACATTCCGTTTCAGCCCGTACTTCCTTTTTAGTCGTTATACATACTTGTCAGTTCTTCATTATTACTCACTCAAAAGTGAATAACGCCTATTGGTAAAAATGATAATGATAATTATTCTTCCAAGACCCTCAATAATCTTACTTGGGTGACGTATGTGCCAGATGTTGCGCAGAAGGTGCTTTGATTTTACCTGTACATCTTCAATGTTCACTGAGAGAACTGATGAGGAATAGTAACTGGTATCACTAGGATTACCAGGGTTCCTACACACAAGACAGAGAAAGGAATTTGTTCAGTCTACAAGTAAGCACGAAAGCATAACTCATTACGAGGAACAAGATGGGTGAAAAAAACCTTGGACTACGAACCAGATTGAAAAAGTATACATGTGAGTTCATTATTGCTGATATGTAGGGGAGAATTTTCAACTGAGCATCAGACAACAGCACAGAGGTGAACGCTTTAGCTTCATAAAAGTGTGGCCGGAGTGCAAATCACAGTCTTGGCAAACAGACACACTACTGACAATCACGAATAAAAATGAAGCTAGAGTGTGGTATTCTTTCCGGAGGAGGTTGGCTGAAATATCTTTAGAAATGCAAGGGTTTCTATTAGTGGTGAGTGACTTTCAGGTCACAATGTGCTAGTCGTGAAGTACACAACTATAGAAAGTGGCTTATTGTAAGCAGATATCTTTATTAATAGCCTGGAAACATTGTACTATTCGAACGAATCCGTTAAGTATACTGTGATTAGGCAACGACAACATACAGCGGAGATTATTGTTTTCCTCCGTATTATCTGGGTACTCATGAGAATTATTGAAATATTTTCGAGTTATCTGGAGTACTAATGATTGAAGTGTACGCTTAACTGTAGCATATAATCCAACCCTAGACTTCCTCAAGTCCAGTTGGCTAGACATTGTTGAAACCGACATGCTACCTTTTAAACTATTCAACTTAATTCCGTTACAAAGAACAGTGAAAAAATCAGGCGATTCCGCTAAACTGAGGGTTTTATGGCTTAGTGGATACCA
Source organism: Paragonimus skrjabini miyazakii (assembly GCA_014338405.1). Taxonomy (NCBI): domain Eukaryota; kingdom Metazoa; phylum Platyhelminthes; class Trematoda; order Plagiorchiida; family Troglotrematidae; genus Paragonimus; species Paragonimus skrjabini miyazakii. Next base: position 46,388 of record JTDE01003286.1, on the reverse strand, counting down.
AAGGAAGTAGAACTCCAAAACCATAAATTTTCACATAAAAGATTTTACGTTTGATGAGACAGTATGATAAAAAATAATAGTCATAACTTCTTGATGATATGTATTCTGGTCTGTGTGGAATAAAGTTTCACTGAAAGCGATCACCTAACACCGGAGTATTTCTCAAGGAAAGTTTCTCAACACATGATAGAAATATGTTCTCATTCGGAACTCCCCAGACAGCATGATTGAATGACGTGATATGTGGCCAAGGGCTACACTGAATGTGAAGAGAAAGAATATGGGTTACAACATTCCACCCAAACGGAGATTGGCTCGTATAATCACATCAGTCACGGATTCAAACACAAATTGCATGTTGCTTGTATCTGTCGCACAGGTGAAATGAGTGTAAATCTCCTTGGTTGCTTCGTGACGATTTAGTGCCTCGAATTTGTGTTGGATGTAGAAACTAGCTTCCTCGTATGTGTTGGCACCTGAAAAATAAATACGGAAGACGGAATTTGTTAACACATGTATTCATGGTAGGCTGATACCGGAAAAAAGTGGGCAAATCTTAACTAAAGAAGACCAGCAGTTTGTTGTGGTAGGATACATATTCACGATTTTATTCGACCAATTGTTATGGTGGTATAAGTCATAAACAATTTGCACTGAGGGACCCCTGCCAAGATATTACCTGATGCCTTTGGTAGCATCTTCAATGACCTTCAGGTTGATAGAGGAAGATATAAAACGCTCAAAGCTTGTGCTCAGTAGAATAAACGTCAATAGCCTGTGGGATATGACGATAATATAGTAAGTTGATAGAAGCGGTTCACTGCATGACTAAGTTACACTGAAGCCGACCGCGGGAATGAAATATTTTAGTCGATTCAGTAGTTTCTCATTGGTCATTTGCAAACAACCACTGCTGCCGATATCACTTGGATTCACTGGAAGACGAATATAGTCCGATTAAGATACGAGCTAACCAGTTTCGTGTTGAAAGGTAAGACTTTCATCCCGTAACTGATAGAATGCCATGGATAGCCGACAAGCATTTTAATCCAGTAAAATTCATAGCACTGGTGCTTTGCCGTATAATGGTTTCAGCTCGTAGCACAGAGATCAGCAGTTCAAACCTCGTCCGGTTTAGTCATGCCTCAGAAATTCAAACACAGACAAAGCTGGTCCTGAAGCAATGATTTTAACGAGCGAATCGAAAGACTGAAAGTAAATATACCATATCTTATAACGTACACCAACTAAATGTGAAAACTGTACTATGATCAAATCATTACGAGCTAGAAAACGAAGACCGGCGGGAACACATAAGAATATTACTGATGAGTAGTCGGGGATTTCGTTAATTTCAAGTTGAATATCACCTACAATTGATCGCAGCTGACGCAGTCCCATAGACTTTCCAGTCGGCCCCTTTCGAACAGCAGAAGCACTAGACTCGAGTTTCGATCTCATTAGAGCTCGTCAGTAGTGCATATCCTCGACACCGGCTGAACTAAAACCACGGTCACGTGTTGACCACTGCGCCAGACAGTAACTGTGTCTCCTCTCAAGGCGATCGGGCAACCTGATCATTACTCACAAGCGAAAGTGGTTGAGTGTTCACATATTACAAATCGGTCGTGCCTAACGTAAAGTCAATGGCGCAGTGGCAAACACGGTTGCCTTACGAACAGCGTAGCCGTGGTTCTAGTCCCGGCGGTGGCGAGGATATGCACCACTGACGAGCTTTAATGAGGGCGAAACTCGAGTCTAGTGCTTCTGCTGTTTGAAAGGGGCCGACTGGAAAGTTTATGGGAATGCAACAGCTGCGATCAATTGTGGGTGATGTTCAACATAAGGATATATTGAGGTTAAACATCTGGGCGAAGAAATATTAGACTTGAGAGCCTGGACTGTTTTTATGCTGTCAATTTTAAGAAGGAGAGGACAAATAGAAATAAGTTAAACGCGGTTTCAGTCTTTACACCAAAAAACATCAGCCAATATGACTGCAGTTTGTGCTCTGACTACTGCACCGTTTTTTACAAACCAGCTCCTCTGGTATTAAACTTAACGTTTGGCGAATTCTGACAAATATAGATTAATCGTCAAATACTGACTTGACGATTATCGACGCTTATAAAAGAAATATCCGTGTTTTACTGTTGACAATTGTCGTGAATTTTGTCTACGAAATGTCCAATTAGATCTCAAAATTGACTGAGATCGGGATTGTCATCAAATCACAGAATCCTTCAAAATGGATGGAAAAACAAGAAGTTTAGCTTCATTTGCGCTGCCAATCGTCAACCACGACAAACAACTAGCACATTGTTTAAAACTACGTGCCGTATGATATCAATGGAAAGCAAAGTTCATACGAACAGTTGATTCCAGAGAATGATCATTTGACCCGACCGGGTCTCCTCCTCACTGCAAAGAATCAAATGAACCTTTTATACATCGGCTAACCTAAAAATAGCTGAATGACTGTGAGTTGTACAAAGAAGCAAAAAATCATAGAACCAGAACTTTGGAACTTTGTACTTTTTCGCCGGTAACAATGATCAGCAGGTCAACAACTTCATTTCAATTCATAGCGATGAGCTATTTGTGCCATGTTGGCTAATCCACTAGAATGGGTAGGATAGCCTATGTTCTACTGGACATATTTTAACACAGAGATGATTGTCCTGAAGAGGACTTGGAGACTGTTACTTAGAATAAAAAGCTACACTTGCCACAGTTGTCAAAAACTGCCCGATTTCTAACATTGTGTGGGTTAGAGTTTGAGAACTCACACAGTGATTGTTGTGTCTTGACCAATTAACATACCGATATATCGCTAAATGTCCTATTTATCATTGTTGTTGAAAGGGCGAAATACCTCGGCTTCACTAATAATGGATGTCGTGATATAGGATTTTGCGACGAAACTTCACGGGTATCAACGAATGAGGTGAACTGTTTGAGACCTTAGTCGATCGATCCACACATGATAGTGAAGTGGTGCCAGGTGTTCCGCCGTCATGATCGTAATCCGCCCAGCGGTGTTCATTTCGGACACACTAAAGTTTCAGTAACTTTGAGTGTCTGACAGTAAGGTGTCCATATGCTAGTTGTATTCCAGGCGGTTCCAGAGTTTCTCCAATTTTTATGAACAGACCCACATGCTTTGATCTGCTGTGCACCTGCAAAAAAGGAACAGTCCTCCATACTCTACATAACTGAGTAACAGTTTGATTCAGTCAGTCTATGACAGAGTTTCTGTTCAGATGGGGATAAGCAAACATCTACTGCCATATCCCTAAACCACAGAGGTTTTTTTACAGTGGTATCAAATGCCACTAAGCGCACGGCATCTCAATATGCATTATTCTGTATGCTGTTTCTCACCTTTACCTGTAGATGTCGTCAGCATTACTCAAACGTTTGAACTAATATAACGGCCTTCTAAAAACAGTTAAATTGCTCCAAATTGCTTTGCAAAACCGTAACAATGAAACCGTGATCATTCTGAGCAGGACTGACCTAACCAACCCAGTGAAACTAAGAAGGCAGATCGTGGAAAAATTTGAAATTTCATGAGAAAATGCACAAACCACACGGGCCATAAAATTCATTAAATATACAAGAAATAACATGCACACAAACTTACCTCTATATTCCGGGAAACAAATGCTCAAAGGTGAATGACCGATTTTCTCTTTGAATAAGTCACGCTTGTTTAGAAACAGGAGCATGCTTGTATCTCGGAACCAGCTGTTGTTGCAGATTGAATCGAACAGTTTCATGGACTCCGCCATCCGGTTCTGGCGAATAACAATTTTGATAATGAACAACGATAAGCGCGGTGCACTGGATTTAGTTGCGACAGGTTAGGAACAGAATGTTAGAGCAGACGGAACAAGATAATTCGAAGCACTAAGCTCCCCTTATCCAATTTATGAACACGGCAAAAAGACGAACACTATTCACATAAGGTTGCGGTTGAGCGTTTGGATGTGATTGATCGGTCATGTTTATTCTGAGGTTACTGATCTTGTGGTTAACACTCTAGTCTCATAAACACGAGGGTTGGAGTATAAAAAGCGACTTAGACAAAAGCATGCACTACTGATGAGTTTTAACGAGTGCAAAACTAGAATCTAGTGCTTCATTACGAAGTGGGTCTACAGAAAGATTTATCTGAGTGCAAGGACTGTGTTTGAATATGGGTGATAGTTAAGTTGAAGTCTGTAGAAAACGAATGTTGTGAGATGCTAACTGTTCGTTACTTCTCCTCTGTTGCATACGTAAAACAAATAATTCTATGTAAAAACCGCACAACGACAACAACATTACATAAATTCAACTCACAGAGACAAAATCAGGGTCACTTTCACGGCACAGACATTGACTACGTCAGCACCCTTTGCACAGAGATGTGAACGGTACTGTTTACTAAAGTTGAACAAGCTAATAAACTGTCGACAGAAGATTTTAGAAGTCTAGTTGTGAAGAAACATTCATTTTGTTCGGTTACAGATTACACAATTCAGTATAATCCTTTTTGGTGAGTCATCTTTTGATCTTCGGAGCCTTTGTGAACAATTCAGGGTATAACCACTGTTAAAATGATGGCAGTTTATTTAAGGAGTTATCCGTTACGCGCACAGAAAGCAGTAGTCGTACCATTGAGATGAACGTGGACATACCACGAATGCACATAAGCGCGTTGTTCTCTTATCGCCTGCTTGTTTGGATGCAATTCCGTCTGATTTATTTCCGGTTAGGTGGTATAGAATTTTTGTTAGTGTAAATTGAACATCACGTTATAGTGGTTGCAGTTTTTGAACTTCTATAGATTTTAGCCAGTCCTATTTGAATAAAAACCTTACAGTCTAAATTCGATCTCACTTGAGCTCGTTGTTATTGCGTAATCTTGCGAGGAAACCTTACTGACCATTGTACCAGTGACTTCACACTGGGCACAGCTTAAGCATCATGTGTAAACATTCTACCACATTCTTTTGTGAATAATGCACACATTGGTTGATCGCCCCAAAAGTAAATTAAGTACCTACGCTGTTATACTTGACCGGTGATCTTACAATGATCTTACGATTCCTCAAGTGGAAACAACAAAAATCATTAAACTATTTGGACAGTATTAATCAACCAGTGATAATTGGTAAAGAATTTGGTCGACATAAAGTGAACAGTACTCATAATAAATCCTATCCTACAATTTGTGTAGACATTTCTGCTAGACGCTCTGTAAAGAAGAACAACAACACTCGAGTTTTCCTCTCATCTCATGAAACCATGACTAGGGTCCGAATCGTGGTCGTGACAAGGATATGTACTATTGACTAGCAATACTTTTTTTTAGTCAATTCCATTTTTGAACAACATATGGACAAGATACCTAACGTCAACTCACGCTCGTACATCCTAAGAGTTGATCGATTGATCAAGTCTATCAAAGAAGGAAGCGTCGTTCGTGTGCACCCGAAATCCTGTTCACTCTGTGATAACCTCACACGGTTGGGCCGTTCTGATTTTGTCCAGTGTACAGGCTTAGTTTTGTTTACAAAAACGCAAGTGTCTAGCAAAACGCGGCGTAGATTTCTAAGATCAAGCCATTTTGTCAAAGTGTGGTAAAATTAATTCAACAGAGGTTCAAGTTGGAAGCCTTTATATAAATACTAAAGGCTACTCAATCCTCATTTTACAAAGGATATCAAATCCCCAGTCCGCCATTTGACTTAGCCCACACAGTAACAACAAGACGTATGTATGCATACATAAATACGGTAGGAAAAGTAGGATATTAGCTGATGCGATAAAATGAAATTGATTCAATGACGTCAGTTAGGGTGTTATGCGTAGCGGCTAGCAATAAAATTAATCTCAACATAATCCATTCACTTAACCACCTCATTCAGCGGTAGCAATGTCTTTCTGGAACAAAATATTCCGTCTTAACTAATCTAAGGGGCTCCAAAAAAATTCGAAATTTTCCATAGAATTGCGAAGTCATGTGAATTAATTACATCTGCCGTTGTAAGTGCTTAAAAAGTTGATTTATGATCCGTTCATATATACCTTTGGGATTCATGGCAAAATGGTTGTAAACTGAGTTCACAATTTGGTTCATTTCACGTATGAATTTTGTCGTGAAACAACTGAACCGGATTGTCTTTTGTTTTATCAGTAAAATTCATCGTTAGCAAACAAAAAGTATTTAAGAAAGCGACTTTGCTATTATGATGAATAGTTAAACAGAACCGAGCTTTCTAGTATTCGTGTAAATGATTGAAGAACTTTTGAGTCAGGTTAACATGGAAACCGTTAATTATTATTCATCAGAAATAATGGAAGGTGGAATTATTTTTTCGAAACAGTTTTTGTTTGGAAACTTACTTTTCTGTAAGTTTATGTGAATTGCCTGGGCAACATTCTTGAGAAAAAGATGTGTAATCTAACGTTATTTTTGGCTAATGTTCCTTTAAAGTCCATCCTAACATTTTGCTTCTAAAACCAGGAGTGTCAATTTCGGAATACTTTAAAGTTGACACAGTAGGTTCAGGTATACCGGTAATTTGGTACAAATGGTCAGTGTTTTTAATTTAATGTTGAAACTATCGAAGGTCTTTTTTTTATTAATGCTATTCTTTATTTATGGAATAAGTTTGCGGAATGCTGCTGTTCGTTTCAAGTTCATCCAATCAGTCCGATGGAGTAATTTCTACCAGAGTCTTTGAAATGGTATCCCGGCTTATGAAATCAGTTTGCTCCTTAGTTTGACGTTCTTGTTTGTAGTTGGGTAATCGGATTTTTCAGACGTTTTGGAAGTAATCTCACAGTTTTCTTCAGGATATTTAAATTCAAAAAATGAATGTAACGTCTTATCTGAGGAAAGTTCAAAGGGCGGTTGTTGTAACTTGAAGAATGGTTAGATTTGATCTTAGCTTCGGCAATCAAACGGCAATCAAACTGGACTTGAGTACTGGTTTTACTAGGACTTGGTAGTAGTTTACCTACTAGTCCAGATCGGAATTTACATCACGGTCCATAAGCGTGATGAAATCATCATCCTCCGAACACTCAACAAACATCTTTTGCAAATGTTGCTCAAAGTTCCTGTTCTTGTTCTAAACCTTGTTCTGCTGGCTATGCTGAAATGTAAAAGGAAAGCTCATACATTTAGTGAAACTAATGATTTTTTGATGTCGACCCCGAAAGTTATCTGAACATGAAATATGGCCATTCTCATGACAGACCGTATGAACATCGCCTGCATACACTCCAACAGAAAAATGAACCTAAACCAACACATGACAAAGTGAGACTGGTTTGAACTGTATGATCACAACGGTAAAACATTTTTTTTCCTAACCGTTCGTTTCCCCTTGGCCACACTTGACCTTACGCTCTTTTGCTACAAACGATGAAACCGAAAATACAAAAAATTCCAGCTGAAGAAGGAAACATTTTGTTATCACTGAAAACCCAATCAGCCAATGGGTCGACAAATAGGCACTAATGGTTATTATCGATTGCAAAAACCCGTATATCATTGCGTTTAAATCTAATCTGAAAAACCCGAACGTGTTGTTTGAAGCGTGCCATAAATTATTGTTCTCGTTAAAATAAATCGATTTTCACTCTTTGAAATGAGAACCATCATCTGTTACGAGTGATATACGATTCATAGGCTGTAGAATATAAGGGAGATTATATACATCAACTAGCTATGCAACTCTACAAACTTGGTTCACCCACTCCCGATTAGAATTGGTTTAATATCAAGTAACTCAGCTCACCTGAAAAACGTTTTCCCGTCAAAGACTTCTTAACCAATATCAACAACATTCAAAATGTTTCATTCTCCAAATATCTAAGGCATTTCAAACTAGAAAATTTGTCATCATTCATTGTAAATAAAACATAACTGAGCGCCAAAACATGAGTGAAATTACCTTTGCGGCCAGTGTGGGTAACTTTTTATGTTCATCGTTCGTTTGTTTTATACTAAATTACAAACTAGGCTATTTTTAGAAATTTTAGACTTCGCATACCACTCACATTTAATTGCAACTTTTTGCTCGTTAAAGCTCACCAGTAGAGTATATTCTTGTCTGAAAATAGAGTTAATTTCCAGCCACAAAATTTGTTAGGATAGCCTGGGGATCAGTGTGCTGTGCACCTCAACTACACGTATGACCAAATAGCCTCATACAAACATAACATAAAACTTATGTTTAAGTTTAGTATTAAAAAGAAATAAAAATGTAATAACATCCGTTGTTGAAAGACCGGTTAAAGATATTTGAATGCGAAATGTGATCGGTGTCCAAAATGATAGGATAAGAAGCCGCAGATACCCATCTGTAACCTCAGAATTTGTTTGTTTCTTGGTTTGTTCGCATTTTACGTGTGATGATGCGGTCATGATAATCACGAAACATTAAATGTGATTTACTACTGAAAAACTGTTGTTAATTACACAAACTTAGTAACAGCAGTAAAAAATCATGCGCATCTGCCGTCCATGTGACAGAAAGTACACTTAATTTTCAGCGCCTGTGTTTACTCGACGAAGGGTATAATTCACGAGGCCAATCTTCCACTTCCGGCCAATTTTTACCAGTACACACCTACCACTTATATTGCCAAACTTTGTAAAATCAATTATTGTCTAGGATATCACGGCACACTAATTCTTTGTGATTTTCCAGCAATCACACGGGGTATATTTACTTAGAAGTTGAGTCCGTGATGTCTGCGTTAAATGAAATAATCAACCTGAAGGGTTTCTTGTCTACTGTGGGCAACTGTTCGAGAAAGTAGAACATTTTATGTTAATTTCACTTGAACAAGACGTCAACCGTGCAATAGTTTGCTTGTCTTGTAGGCGTGCGCTAAACTGACGATGGTAGCATATTTTATTTTTAAGACAGAAATTAGATGTAATCTCGAATACTTTACGTTACGTTAGACCATTAGCCACATCTACCGTGGAACAAAATTCAAACACAATCTTGTAGTTTGAAATCATGCATAATAATGTCGATGGACTTTGGCTGAAATCGACTGGAAGCGGAAAATGCATTCGACATTCTATTAGTTCTATCTTGTTTGGCGTTCATGAAGGTTGTCAATGCAATCAGAGGACAAGAATCATGTGGTAATAAACGGTTTGCCAACCTAAACAGACAAGTAAAACCACCTTGATTATAAGGGAAAAAGCAACACAAAATGAACTGGAACTGATGGGGTTTAGAGACATAGCCATATGCGGATAAACTAGACGTTGGGTACAAAACAGCATTTTGTGCATACGGTTATAAATACGCGTCATTTCTTGCGGGAGACATTCACTGCCTTACAGCACCTACACATTACCAGTTAAGAAATTACGAAGTGAGTAGCACGGGTCAAGAAGGAAACCGGAACTAGAAGAGGGATGTACATTTGAGTTCTTTTCTAATAAAGCGTAGACGTTCTTACTATACTAAAGCGTAACTAACGTACTGTTTGTAAATGCAGCAAAAGGTTGACAGAGGTTCTTAATTGATAGCATCCAGGAGAATTGCAGGGCAAGTCGTTCCTGTTTGTTTCTGAATAACACGATGAATGTTTTCTTGACGTTTACTTTGCATACGAAACAGGTGCTTGTTAATACAAGAAGTTGAGTTTCCGTCATGTGTAGACAACTCTGTTATAACAAATTCCAATTGTATACGTAATTAGACTATCGAGGAGGCTAGGATTTGATTAGTACCTCCAAATTAGCGGTGAGCGCAATCACATGAAAATCGGTTGTGCGTTTGTTTAAAATTCGAGTTTTTGAGCTAGCATTTTAGTAAGTGCCAAGTTATATGATAATGTTCCACCTTGACGGATGATGCATAATGCAGGCAGAGTGTGATGATTATGAAGTGTCGAACCGGGTATTCAGTCTAAATTCAACGAATGATAACGACTTCGCCGCGTCCGTACCATTAAAAGTTATGAGTCATACACAAGCAAATGATCAACAAAATTGAATGATTGTGCACGTATTTTTACAAACCCAGTTGCACGTAAATTCTTCTAAGATGTAACCTAATTCACCTACTTCGTCCAGTAATTGTGGATTACGATAAACTCTAAATGCGCACGTACGTATGTGATTCCTGATGTGAAACCACGTTTCCGTATGACGGAATAGTTGAATCACGAAATGATTGAGAGAAACATTGAGAAAAATGGCCACGTGGCTGTAATTATAACTAGTCATTCTAGTTACAGAAAACGGAAGGATCGTGAAGTATCCCTTTAGATTGATGTGATAGCATGATTTGAAACCGATGGTTGATACTTTGAACAGACAAGCGTAAGTGATTGAGCGTTCACATATGATAATTCGGTCGTGCCTAATGTGAGGTCAATAGCGCAGTTGTGTACACGGTTGCCTTATGGAAAGCGTGGCCGTGGTTCTATTTCCGGTAGTGACAAGGATATGCACTACTGACGAGCTGCTCTAATGAGCGCAAAACTTGAGTCTAGTGCATGTTCTGGAAAGGGACCGACTGGAAAGTCTACGGGAATGCGATGGCTGCGATTAATTGTGGGTGATCTTTAATCTGTATGAAAGTCAGAAACAGTTGTGTGCCATTTCTAATTTTCTCCTTAATTAGCCGTTATCAGTATTGTGTCTCGGTCTGCAAATAACAGGTAGTACACAGCGTTTCGCTGGGGTTAGCAAAGTAAGTGAAGTAAAGATAGAAGCTGAAAATATTGTTAACCACGAAACCAAACATACGTGTTCAGTCAAAGACCATACAGTTTAGGAATTCCACCTTTCACTGCGTTTAATAACTTGCTTGTTGTAAGAGAGCAATATATGGAGGTTGCAAAATAGGACGCGTGTAGTTAAGGTCATGTATGCAACACGCCACCCACCCGAGGACCAAAAATGCAAATAGGGTTAACCTCGCTGACTGTCACATTTCATTTGACTTGCGTTAAGAATATACACATCAGAAGCGTGAAGTATTGCACCATGACAGCTACACAGGTTATTAGAATCCTGGCACGAAACCTTCTTTTCTGTACGCAGATGACTTCTGTTCAAACACTCATGTTAGGTGAAGCCTACCAGCTCAGCATCAGACCAATTAACCTGAGGTAAAAGGTCAATAAAACTGCTCAACCTTTTCATTGCTCTGAAATAAAGTGTGTGAGATCAGAGGTGGCAGGACCGTAAGTCCTCAAAGAAACGTAGATTCACACTATACAAGGGACCAGTCATTATCTGCTATACAACCGATTCCATCTTCACTGCTTCGTGTTTAACGGAAAGCTGACGAAACTAGAAACAAGTTTGTTCGTCACTTTTCTGAAAAACTCATCGGATACAATTGGCAACAAAAGAATTAATTATTAGGTATCCAGTATATGATATAATGTCCATAGCTTTTCAAACTGTAGATTTATTTCTCACAAAACTATATACAACACAAGGCATAAGTGTTACCGCAATTTGTTGAAAAAGGGACAATACAATTTAACAGGCAATAACCATAAAGCCCAAAGCAGGTGAGAAATAATTAGGTTGCTGCCGATTTTCACGTAATCTGTTGGACCTTTTAATTGCGTTGTGATACTTAACCAGTAATATTATCCATGTGTGGCAAACAGTAAATAGACCAACGTATAATAAGCCGATGTATATATTGTTACTTACTGAAGTACACGTACAACGTCGAGTTCAGTAGGCAAACCACTACGCCATTTAGGGTGGTCTTTGGAACAGCGAATCGCCAAAGTCGGGAATACTTCACTGCTCAAGATATACGGATTGCTCATCGATAATTTAAGGGGAACTTCCATGTACGATCTCAGCATCTTACATCATATCTGGAGCATGCACGTTCGAAGCTGACTTCGGAATGTACAACGGGATCACTATTCTTCATAAAGACAGTGATGTGATACACATAGCCACCTTAATAACTCGCAGTCTTCATATAAAAACGTTTGGACTGGCTAGCGGAAAACGTTACTGTGGACTTATAGAGAACCTCTGGGGCATCAGTACAAGAAAGTTATACCGAAATAAACAAACTTGTTCATCAATGAAAGCAGCCGAAGAACGCATTTTAGCAAGAGGAGTGGAATATTGAGGTTGAGCCCTAAAATCCCATGTGGATCGTAAGAACGAACGGTCTACTTCGAGTAACTCAAAAAAAGGAAGTATTTACCTTACTGACTTGCATGAATTATGGCTCAGACTGTTACTTTTGAAAGTGGCGCATTAATTTTATTGCATTCGTTTTTCGCATTTAGTATTTTCCCTGTGCTAAATTCCATTTTTTTTAGGAGCATATACAAATAAAATTTTTGTCTGTTTTTAAATATTTCGACAGAAATAACTAGTGATAGCTGAAAAAAGACAAAGATAATGCCAAATGACGAATAGTATTTTAGGCAATTTTATATTTGTAACGCATTAAGACTAAGGCAATAGTTTTCGTATGTATTTAAAGTGTTACACAGGGGGTCAGGTGTGTAGTTTTGCAAGCTTTATTAGCAAAACTTTTAGACCTGCATGCCAATTTAGATTGGCATAGTAGTTACAATATTTCAACATTCATTCATTCTCAGATGATTTATGCAATAATTATCGATTATATCTGTGTGGTAGATGTCACAAATCACCTTCTCAATTTTGTCTAAGGCAAAAATTCATTCAACTTGGAAATGAAAATAGTGATTGGTATAGTTGACTTGTCGGACCCCTCTCAAACAGAGACAATGGGAAAATGCTTTAGCATCGGTATAGACGGCTGTTCTTTCAGACAGAGCTTTTAATATGCATAAACATTCACGCACCCGCAGTAAAGATAAAAGTGAGGATTAAGCACAGAAAAACTTGCAAAATTTATTTGAAATGAAAATTCTAAACACCAAACCAAAAGTGAGATCTCATTCCTTTCTCTCCTCAGATTTACTGGCTAAACCGTTTTACCACGCTAACAGTAAGATGGCTGGTCGCTGCGAATGCGGACCCAACAAGTTCGATGACACAAACCAAACCGAGTGATTGTGTAAACCGATAAAACTGAACAGTACTTGGCTGTTTATCTACTAATCACGTGCACTTCCGTTCACACACATTAAACATCTATGTGTACAGTTGAGCAAACCGTTATTCTGGTTAACGATAATTATCAACTTCCTGTCACCGGACTAGCCGACTGCGTACTCATTCAGTCAGTCTCAAAATGCTGGTGACTACCCATTTAATGACCTTTGTGCCATCAATAAAACCGTTATACTGGCTCACGTCTCTCAGCGATCGATATGCACTTAACGTAGAGGTAACTGGAGGCTTATTTTTACAAGATACGCACTTATCATACCAGTCAATCCAACAGATTATATTAACTCTGCATGTCTGTAACTTTCAACAGTTCAGCCAACATCGCTACCTGAAAACGAGCAAATCAAGGCAAACTGCTACGATGTAGCAAGTGAAATTAAACATCTAACATAACTAACTGTCGGTTTTGCATTCAGATGAAGTTTGTAGTCAAAAAGTATAGTCGACATGTGTTTCACTCCCGAGAAAACTCGTCCGTGGTGAACATGCTATCAACGGACTGAATTTTGTGGAACAACCATGTTAACCATGGCGCAACTGACTTTACATCAAGTAGGACCAAAATATCAACTACACTGTTTTGTTGAGGATATCCAGGATTTCCGGCCGATACAAGAAGGGATATGATATTTACTACCGCAGTTAAATTAACAGACCACCCGACTAAGCGCTGACGAAATTAGGAATGTCAGCAAGCTTCTGACCTATATTTTCATTCCAGTAGTACAACCGTAAGCATCGACCAACAACCTCAACTTGTTCGGTTAGTGCTCACACTGGGTCATTTGATTATTATTTAAGAGTGTTTACCGATAGTTCTCAAGTACCAATGACCAAGATATTTAATTGCTGGTCAAATTTCATCGGTTTTATTCTCCAGTGTCTAACAAGGTCTGTCTGATTTCGAAAAATCTTGTCTTTAAATACAAATTGTGCACTTTCGGTCAGCGGCAGCAGTATAGTAGTTCACGGTGCCACTGCGTAACTACACCTCTTTACATATCTGTTTCCATTTTAGGCAAAAGATTTTCCATTTAATGCAAAAGAAAATCACTTTGGTGCATTAGAATTTCCACGTTAGAATCTTGGACTTGACGGCAAGAACAAGATTGGTCCAACTAACCGGAAGGTACAACCAATCTTAATTAGGGCACTTCAGATTGGCTACTTTGATAGAGGAAGTGGTACGGGTTATGCAAGGGACGTCAGCGGCTTTGCTTAATGAGAACGGGGTTAGCTGTCAAAGTGGAGCACAGATCATCTAACCCTGTCCCTACTGATTCATCAAACTGTGGACCGTATTGTTTCCTTTGACAGGCAAAGGGTTGCGAGTGGTTAGGAGTGTCTGTGGAACTCACGTCCAGTAGGAGTGAGGTTTAGGGTCGTGGTAGACTTCGAGTTGCAACATGAGAGTGAAGCAATTTGTGAAAACATTTTCATTAGTTCCCTTGCATACATGGCTGACGGAAACAACTACACTCTCTTCAGTCTCGAAACACGCAGACGTAATATCGAAGCATTCGAAAGGGGCGATGACCGGCGTATGGTTGCCCTTCTGAACGGAGTCAAGTGTCATACCGCTTACAGGTGGCTTCATGCGGATTGCATCAGTTATGAAGCGCAGCCTTGCAAAGGACAGCAGCAAGTTTCTGACAAAATCTGAGATTGATATGTTGTTTGAATGGATTTCCGTAGACCTAACTGTTACACTGCAATTTTTGAGATTGCGCGTCAAGGCTGAGTTCGAGAAGGAGTTATCGACCACGACGATCAGTCGATACTTGGATGACCGATACACAACTGTCAAGAAACTGTGCCCTGTGCCCGTTGGCATGAACTCAAATGAGAATTTGGAGTTACGGCGACTGTTTGCATATCGACTGATGGAGTGTTATGCAAATTCAAAGACTATTTGCTGGATAGATGCGACAAATTTCAATCTGTTTTGTACGAGGTCAATGGGACGTTCACTAAAAGGAACGAGAGCATGTGTTTCAGTGACAAACAGCCGAGGCCGTAATCTCCATTTGATTGGAGCTGACACCAAGCTCGATAGTAGTCTATACGACGAGGCAAGGAGTATACAACAGCAGCGATTGTAAGGGATGGCTACGAACCCTGCTAGATCAGTTGAAGATCAGTACACCCATGTCAGACATTGTGCTAATATGCGACAATGCACCGTGTCACACTGACCTGGAAAGTGTGTTTACTAAGGAGTTATATAATGGAGGACAACTCTTACGACTGGCACCTTATTCGCCCACGTTGGACCCAAGTGAGAATGTCTGGAGCATGGTGAAAGCAAGAGTTAAAAGGCAACTGCAGGTGTACCATGAGACAATAATAAGCGGAGATCCTCAGGGTATGCGAAGTCAACAGGAGTGGAGAATGGGAACCCTGGAAAGAGTAGTCATCTCTGCTATGTGCGACGTCACCGGGGACCACTGCGCTAGCTTCGTTGGTCATGCCGAACGATGCCGTATGCGGAAGATAAATGGTAAAACGACTAAATTTTAACCGTAAACGCCCATCTTCTCAATGAACAAAGAATGCTCTATTCAGAGCAACCACAAATTGATTTTTCACTTCTTACTTTTTGGAAGTTAGCCCTGAGTAAACTAATGCATGGTCTATGAGTGTGCCTAGTTATGCAAGGTTCATAACTAATGGTTTATTGGGTTGATTATCAACTTAAGACATGATAATTTCACAACAGGGTTCATTGTAGTCAAATAACTACGGTCCGCAGTTTAATGAATCAGTGGGGACAGGGTCAGATGATATGTGCTCCACTTTGACAGCTAACCCCGTTCTCATTAAGCAAAGCCGCTGACGTCCCTTGCATAACCCGTACCACTTCCTCTATCAAAGTAGCCAATCTGAAGTGCCCTAATTAAGATTGGTTGTACCTTCCGGTTAGTTGGACCAATCTTGTTCTTGCCGTCAAGTCCAAGATTCTAACGTGGAAATTCTAATGCACCAAAGTGATTTTCTTTTGCATTAAATGGAAAATCTTTTGCCTAAAATGGAAACAGGTATGTAAAATGGTATACAGTATTGATTTAACACTTAGAACGTAACATTGATTTCAGTCGAAAGCCTAGTTTAACTTATATCTTGGTCAGAGATAAGTCCGCAACCGTGGTACACATTGTTCTTCGATTTTCCGTCCCCTTCAAGATTTCAATAATCAATGATCCTGCTTGGAACTTTTCAGAAATTGGTTTCGCAATTATTGTCTACTGCATGATACGACGTCACTCACTGCTGACAAAGTGCAACGAAAAGCTACGATGCGTTTTACGACACATCGTTCACCATCTTTTTCAGATAGTCTGAGTAGACCAGAGCAGTTTTCAGTGTCAAAGGAGATTTGATCTTAACGTAGGGAATCTTTCGTCAGCCTTACTATTCGTTAAGAAACACGCTTTCTTATGTTTCAGATTAGGGAAACTGGTTAAATCTGTAACATCTAGTGAGTAGTTTAATTCGCGGTGAAAGTTCCCTGAGTGCCATTGTATATCTAGTATGAAACAACCTACTGAGTGATGGAAGTGATGTGCAGATTTGAAACACTTATACAGAGTTTTAAGTTGATCTGTCACAACTGAGCGAGGACACACCTTACTTCTCATGTGTCATCAGTCCCCTGTTTCTTGCGGCCTACTGAAGTATGCCTATATTATGCTCCATATACTGTGGTTGTTTCCCCCCTCCCCCCAAGTTTTCTCCTACATTTTATCGTCCGTGATTTTATAATTGCCAAACGTTTGAAACGGAAGATTTCTGCCTTTTTTCTTAACCGTCCAGCGCAGGTGAAAATGCACATGAGAAGTCTTGATGTGTTTCAGATTTTACAGTTCTCGCGAATCTGGTCAATATTGTTGCAACATTATCTATTCAAAGTTGAGATAAACGCATAATTTTTCAAATTTAAATATCACACCTTTTTACACGACCACTTTAAGCCTATGTTAACCACCTATGAAGAAGGTTAAACTCTTTCGAACAGTGAGTTTCCTCCCTCTAGTTGAGTCGTTCTGCATTCTGTTTGCTAGAACTCTTCCTGATTTTCAGCTTCACCTGGTTGGAGATTTTATTTCCTTCGTAACCGACCCACTTCAATCCATTCCATTTAGAAACTTCACACTGTGTGAACAACATTCGTGTCCGTTACTTTATGATTCTTCCCATCAGGCAAACACCACGCGTACCTGATACTTGCCTGTTTCACATGCTTGTCTAATATTTGAGTAACTTTCTCTGAACTATTTTGTATCGTGGGTCAATTTTTCTCACTTCTCAACAAAATAAATAGGCAGTTCATATAGATTTAACATTATGCACAATTGATCCAGCCGTCGCATTCCCATAGACTATCCAGTCGGCCCCTTTCGAACACCAGAAGCACTAGACTCGAGTTTCGCTCTCATTAGAGCTCGTCAGTAGTGCATATCCTCGACACCGGCTGAACTAGAACCACGGCCACGCTGTTCGTGAGGCAACCGTGTTGACCACTGCGCCAGACAGTAACTGTGTCTCCTATCGAAGCGATCGGGCAACCTGATCATCACTCACAAGCGAAAGTGGTCGAGCGTTCACATATGATAATTCGGCCCTGCCTATTGTGAGGTCAATGGCGCAGTGGTAAACACGGTTGCCTCATGAAAAGCATAGCCACAGTTCTAGTCCCGGCAGTGACAAGATTATACACTATTGACGAGCTCTAATGAGAGCGAAACTCGAGTCTAGTGCTTCTTTTCAAAAGGAGTCGACTGGAATGTGTATTGGAATGCGATAGCTGTGCTCAGTTGTGCATGATGTTCGGTCTATACAAAAACTAAAATCCCCTACTTCTCACCAAATGGGTAGTTGTCGGTGAATTTGTGAGACGGATACGTACGTTATTTTTTCATATAGTTAACTTTTTATGCACATTTTTAGTGCGGTTGATAAGTGCCGATCCTATCCCCTTGACCCACAAAACGAACATGAGCAAAGGGGAAAGAATATAAACGACTGGTTACTCAAATTGCCCTATCGTTCTGCTCAGCTGGGGTGATGAGCGCATCCTATACGTATCAAATGACTCATAAAATAGAAGACAGGATTACTAGACGCTGTTCTTACTCTCGGACGAGTGCGCATGTCAACTGTGACGCAGTTGCCTGATCATGTGTCCTGTGCACGCCCAGTCATCCATCACGATGACACAATATATCCCAATATGGCTGTCCAATTGATTCGAACTCACGCGACATCCCATCGTACAAAGGACTACGTACTTAAATTTATTCCTGCTTTCCTATGTCACTATCATAAGGAGTACACGTAAGAAGTGTCTGGTTTTAAACCCATTATGAGTAAAACGCTTAAGTGATGTGCATAGAGTGACGAAAATTCATTCGGTTCAGCCAAATAATATCAACTGACGAAAGGATTCAGTTTAACTAATACCAGAAATCACCTATCTTTTTATGTTAGATTTGTTCATCTATCATTTCTATGAAAACTTTAGAAGCCGCCATGTTTGTCAAAACTTGTAATTCCCGAAAGAACTATTTTACATTCACCATTTGTTAGTTTTTATTGAACTTCTAATCCTGGCAAATAAAAAAGACTAAAAAAATTCGATTGAGTTTGGTTATGACCGTTAATCGAAAAAAGTACAAATATGCTGTGAATAGACAAAATATAGATTGCGTATGCATTTCAGCATATTATCGCGTGGATGACAAGTCATTTTATGTGTACATATAATGGTTCTGCCATGCTAGTATGACCAAACGTAGGGGGGCAGTCATAGCGATCTATCATTTACAACCTTTATCCATACTTTCTATTATGTCTGTAAGTTAAGAGAAGATTTCGATATTCCATTTGTACGTAGTTGTTTTCAGACCAATTAAGTAAAATATGAAGCTAAAGAATTCTCATGCATGTGCATTGAAACATTTTGTCTGCCAACTGGATCAAACTAAATAGTCAATCGATTACACTAATGGACATACACGCATAAATAGATGTCTGGATTTTGCTTACAATAGACTGTTCCTCCGCCAGTCCCATGTCATACTCACTCAAAGCTGAGACAAATATAACAGCAGTGACTCCTTCGAAACAGTGAATCCATTTTTTACGTTCTGATCGCTGACCTCCAACATCGACAAGGCTTCAGGTATGAAAGATCAAATGAGAAACCACGTTAGAATAAATAGCAAGGACGTCCATCTCTTGTTAAAAAAAATACAATTTTGGCGAGTCAATCAAAGCAGCAAACAAGAAGTCTATGAAATATATTTGCAGCAACCTCGTACAGTTGTAACAGTAATCCTAGAGAACTTTCGTCTGAAAACAATGTTAGACGAGATGCTGAATAAAATGTAATGGTATAAAAGCATCGGATAAACTCACATCTTCAATTAGCTTAAATTTTACAAAAACAATGAAGCTAGCCCATGAAGCCTTTCAGATTTCAGCAATGGAACTAATACCTTCAATTGTAACGTTCTTCTTAACACCGTTTTTTTTTGCTTACGTGTGACTTGTTAAAAATAGTTCAACAACTGCTTATGGCTTGTTTCTTTACTTTTTTGCACACTGTGAATAAATTCTGACAAGCATGCTATTTTTAAGGATGTCGTACACTTGCCATATTGTTTTGTCCTATGCGCAATTTATAATATATATATTTCTAACAATGATACTCAACTGATAAAGCATTTGTCAACTTTCGGCATGTTGTTTCTGTCGCTGGCTCGAATTCAGCCGAATTCCAATTTTTCCTCAAATTATCAAATCTGCCAAACTACTTGTCAGTAATTCAATGATACTGAGGTTGCTTCTGAAGTTTGTAACCTTTGACAAAAGCGGAAAATATAGGTCGAGTAAGTTGGCTAGTCACGTGCAACGTGATCCAAATGTTTTTTTTGTTCGAACCCACTCTGCAATTAATACACTTGTATAGTATTTCTTCATACACTATGACTTTTGGTTCATACTAAGATGCCTAATAACGAAATAAAATCACACTTGCTGTAATGTGCGTTGGTCAGTACATGCCCGGAAATGTTTACCGTAGATATCTTCCATTCACTGTCAAGATTATAACATCTCTTCTTACTCAATAACGTCCGACTAACGGTTTCTGTATTACTGCATTCCTGCATATTATTTGTAATAATCTGGTTCTTTATGTCTATTTGTCTGCCTGAGAAGACTGTCAGCTGTTCACGAAGTTGTCAACCTTAAACAAATATCCCCTTATCTTGTTTAGTTCGGTTGGCTTTCTATAAGTACTTTAAAACATATAACCAACCGACCCACATATTTTCCGGCTGTTCTTACCTAAAATGTCCCGAAATTATCTGAAGCAGTTGTTTTACAAGGCTTGCAGATATCCCAACTGCTATTTGCAAAACTCTTACACGGGGTCACCATTTCTACCCCACTTGACTAGCTATCTTTAAGTGAAAAATCGACTTCCATTTTAAGTATACGAAATCATTTAATCGACCTTACACGTCCTTTTATAGACAAGTCTTGTTCTTGATTCAGATTTGATTTCTACATATTTATAGTAGAGGATCTTGGCATCTGCACTAATTCGTACTCTCCACTGACAGAAGTGATCTGTAAACGAGCTCCTAATATCAGTTTCCTTCATCTGGCATTCCTGTTACAAAGATTCACGGTGTACGTATACTTGTTTAGTGTTAGTAGTCAGCAAACCGGGGATTTGCTTCCATTAACTTCCGGTTTTTCCTTTCTTCTTCTCATGTACACAAATATATGTAGACATATTCATTTAAATGGATAGCACTGTAACCAAACATTCACCACTCCGAAGTAGGAAACACTTTTTGATTTTCGCTTGAATGTAAAGCCGGTTGAAAGTAGTTTTCCGACGGTAGAGTCTCTACCGCTAACGACAACTTTTTTAGAATCAAAAGATTTCCTTTTCACTATCCGTTCACAATCTTATCGAAAATGATTTGAAAACAATCTTGGAAATATCGAGCGTGAAGTGGCTTATACGTAAATGCACACGGTATGAAATATATCCGACCACATGTAAAACACAACGTTTCCTACTACCAACTTCTCACTGGCCGTTGCTTATCACATACTGGGCAAAGTTTAGAAATCTGAGCGATTAGGAATTACTTCTTGTTATCCAGCAACTGAATACTTAAACTGAGTTCAAAGTTAACGCAGTTGCCGTGAATGACCTAGAAAGGAGATGTACCATTCCAACACCCAGTGGACTATCTGCACTTAATGATGAGATCTGGTCAAAGCTCGCAACAACTTGACTGCGCAAAACACAAGCGACCGGAAGAATTATCACCCGACGAAATCGGGCTGACGGACAAGAAGTGGCAAGCAGAAATCCACGACAGAAAGCGTCATCCACACGCACAAAACTAAGCAGAAGTGCACGTGACGTCTAAGTGGAAACCTCCGCTGGGTTGTGGGCTGGAACTCCGGTTCATGGACACCAGGGTTTGCGTGGCATGGGAAGGTATGAGCTGGACGATGAGGATCCTGCTTTTGTGAATGGCTTTTTATACACGATGGCCGACAGCAGACTAGTGAGCGACTGAACTAAGGAGACCAACTACATTATATAATTTTCACTTCAAACACAACGTTTGGGAGGCGGCAGCTCACAGAGCTGGAACAAACTGTTGTTGGTTATGGGGTTGAGTACAGCGGACTGAAGACTGAGGCTGGGACAAATCTGTCTGCAGTTCCGACGTAGGCAGTGTCGATCTTTTAAAAACATTATGAGGACATAGGGGGCAGCAACGCCAAATTGCATTGTAAAGAAAATAGTAGGGTGATGTACTTACTCATTTAAAAAAGATGATATTAGGTGCTTGGCGTACTGCTTTTAACAAGAGTACCATTCAGTTTAAATTGATTAGTACGGTGCATAATGGACCATCCAACTCAAATTTACTTAAACACTCGTTTCATCCATCGAATATCTGTCTCAGTCTATCACGCACACGCTGTCCATGTACGTTGTTATTTTACCCAAATGCACAACGTAGAAAGCACATACGAAAGACAACCTCTAGCAACATGTGTGCTCGCGGACGATGAGTTTCAGTTTGGTGAACAACTTTAACTGATTTAAGTTGGCTAACCATGTATATTGAGCATCTTTACACTTTCCAGTCCGCTTCATACATACCACCTTCATGGTTTTTCTTCAAAAAATCCAAAAGGAACGTTTATTACTCAATCTGGATGAACAGATTACTCAGATCACGTGAACTCAACTAATCCGATGAGAAATCAAGAGAACTTGCAGCGGCTACGAATGGTTGTCACTGCTTGTCGTCCGTTCCGGAAAAGTTGCTTTTTGTAGACAAATACAAGTTTTCGTCACACTGGCATTTCCATTGGATAACCATCACTGTATTTCGCCGTGTTCAGCAAACGATAACTGTCTTTACGAACGGAGTCACAAGTGTATCAGATGATTCAGTCATAACCTTATCATTAGATGAACTAATGACGAAAGTAGTCAAGGCGAGCGTTTTGTATGGAAATAGTGGAGTGGTATTGTTCTTGATTAGTAATAGTGCAAACCGTAAACCTAGTGTCAATGAATGCATATATGCAAAAGACAGCTGACTAGTCACGCAGATTTGGTAAATAGGATGAACGTATTGATAAACAGCTCAGTTGCTTAGAACTGAGGCGTATGATCGTTGTTTCCCAAAACGTTTGGTACAACCCACAAGTGATCGATAACAGGAAATCGACTGGTGGTAGGAGGAGTTAGCGAGTGATGTTTGGTGGCAGGAATATCGCTCGATAACTAGCGCAGTGTTTCTGCAAAGATTATCCATGACAGATTCGTGACTCTCCTTTCTCGTACTTTACCGTACAACCGTCCACAGTAGCCTAACACAAACACAATACAGCCTCTTTTTACAGAACGGTAAGAAATGCACTCAAGTTGCTCACAAAACCACCCGCGAAAATGACTTGTAGGTAAGCTCTGCTCAGGATTTCCGTCCAGTCAGCAATCGAAGAGAGAGTTCTGCAGTGACTCTGCCTATTCGGTCAAGCAACCCAAAAGTATGATGGACCTTTATGAGAAGCGTTGATCGTGTGTTACTTTTTGAGGCCATCCAGTTGATAACTTCCTCCATAAAATCAAACTGTGATTCAAATATCTAGTCTATGTATGCATAACCGGAACACTAACATATTTGTTACTGAAATTTATGGGCCACACTCTACGCTGAACCACAATTTGCCCGGCATAGTTGATTTTGAAGAATTTTATTTTTCACACCGTTTTATGGGCCTAAATGTTTATTTTTTTCAAACGAATTTTATCGCATTTGTCAATAAACAGGTCTTATATACAACAGTGTCTATTAACAACACATATGTCGCTGCCCATGTCAACACAGATGCACATAATCATTTTCGTCAACGAATGTATTAGCAGGCCATATATTTGTCTGACCCACGTCAATTCATTATTGAGACTCTTAAGGATATAAGTAAGAGTATCCGCTTTCGATCCAGTCGGTACACTTATACCAATATCAAAATGAATACTAGTTTTATACACGAAGAGCACGAAAAATGCTTCGTTTTTAACGCACCAGCAGTAGGTTCGGCCAACATTCGTCCGGTTACATTGAGCGTTGTTCATGGAAATACATAAACACATGGAGGAATTCCCTCTGCTCGTTAAGCTCAGGGTTAACATAAACTAATCAGTTTCATACTGACAGTTGCCTTGCATCGAGGCTATCCTTCTCTAAGCTGGCTGACCAGATTTTATAAAAGAGGTCGGATGATCGGATCAACTATACCGTGCTCTGGTTTTTCACTGAAATTATTTGGCTTTTCACAAGATTTCCCGTTATGGAAGTAAAGCTGCCGTAAAATTAAAAATTCTGAAAACTTATAATGTCAATGTGAAGCGTAACTAAATTTGCTTCTTGTTTGAAACAAACCACATCGAACGGATCGAATTTTATTCAGACTTTCCACTTTGTCACTCAATACGTTACGGTTCTCAAACTTTCGAGATAGCAGAATATATTGATAAAATTTGTAACCAGTTTCAAAAATTAGCTGTTAACCAGTTTAGACTTGAAAAGTCAAAATGCATATTTGTAGTCTACTGATAAAACACAGTTGTTGAATTCCCAAAAAATTCAAAAAATATACACTTAGAGAGACCAGTTACCATTAAGTGACATACCTAAAATGAAGGCACCGATAGACAAAACGCATTTCCACAATTCCTGTTGTTTTCACGCGGGTTCTCAAAACGTCGTCCGCTGTAGGAATGTAGTTAGTAGCCGAGATTCTGTCCAATGCATTGAAGAAGCTGTGTAAAAAAATATACCGGAGTGTTACTAAATTCGGTAATTTCAGCGTCTATATCAGTAGCATCAAAGTGCATTCGAACGGACTGGTAAGCAGAGCTCAAAGTTAACCGAGGAAGTTGTAAAAACAATCACCTTGTGAACGATACTTATATTCTAAACAAACAGTATGAGTATCGAGTTGGGTGCGATGACATATATACGGATATAACTACTGGGCAAGGATTTCATGTGATAAATAGTTCGCTGATTACATGACTGTCAGATGTCGCACAGTTAGTCATTATTCCGAGTAGCGTGACGTGACCCGGGTGAATTCACTGTCCGCTTACACTTCTGCCGAGGTCAGAAACCAAGATTTCACAGGCAGATGTGAACGACCTGGTTCATAATTACATCATTTACTGACAGTCCGTAAACTCTGTGGATAGCGCCTTTTCTTCTCTATGGAGTAAGTGAAACCTGACAGCTGGATAACGCTTAAACTTTAAACTGTCTTGTTTACAACATAATCCTGTCGTACAGTATGACGTTCGATACTCTGCAGAACATTCGTTTCGCAGTGTAATCTTATTGTGATCTTCAGCATGACCAAAATATCTTGGTATGCATTAAGGTTGGTTATATCTCTTCTGTTCATTTCACCGACAGTAACAGAAGACAAAAAGGCCACAGGCCTAGATTCTATTTACTGCTACCATTCATGCATAAATCCAGCGGATCAATTAGGGTTCATGCCTACTAGCGAAACAAACAGACAAAACAGATAAACTAATATCAGTTATGGATAGCTGAGTATTTGGTTAATTTTAAGTAGAACTTAAGTCAGCCGAAATCGGCAAAATGTTTCGTGGTAAATTAATATGTATCAATGTAACCAGGACACCGGCTAATAGATTCAGATGAGCACCGTTTCATTAAGAGCCAGTCCCGTGAGGTTTTGCTTACGTAACAACACTCAACGAGTTGATGAGGTAATGTAGTGAGCATAACTCCAACAGCTGTTTGACGATGGATAGGGCTACAGTGCGTGTTTCATGAACCACGTCTGAGCAACGTTACACTATCTTCAGACATACTGTGATGTGTTCAACTCACTGCGACAGGCTTTAATTTTTCCGCTATATGCAATTGCCCCGACAACCACCGATGAACTAGTAAATTACATGAGGAACGCATTGAACGAACAAACACTGAAGCCGGACGTGAAGAATTTATTCTCTGCTAGTTTATATGAACAGCAGCTCCACTGCCAGAGTCGTTTGTAGTTTTGTTGTCTTAGTGATAGTCTTAATTAGTTTATCCATTCTAAACCAATGTAGATACTCGGTAATTACATTACTTAGCAGCTAAGTGGTTGAATTCAGTTAGATGGACAATAGCTGCACTTGAAACCGTCTTAAATGCAACACAACATAAAAACGGAGTATAATGTTTAGAGACAATCAGTTCACAGTCAGATTATTATGTCACGTTAGGGTAAAAATGACAATATCCACAAAAGTTGGTTGAAAAGTATAAGAGTCTGCCTATAATCAGTATCAGAAAACACGTCTTGCTTGGTGCTTTGTAATTCGCACGTAGATTTTTATTAAGCGCTCTTATTTTTCAGTGTAATTTATAGCTAGTGTATCAACTGATAAATTGCACTAACACAGTCAATCAAATCCACGCGTATCAATCTGCGGACACTCAAGTGTAAGCAGATTGTACATGCTTGAAAATACGATTTGGGCAGTAAACGCACTTACGATGATTTCCGAAGTGATACTTTTCTAACTATTACAGTTGAGAGTGATGTCTTTTTTCGTTTACAAATCCATGATGTATTTTTATTAGTAAGCATGTAGCAGAAGTGTTTCAAATAAAAGCAACGCCAACCCAACCAGATATGCAACGTCTTACACATATCATTTTGAGCACGTTTCTTTTTCCAAACAACTTGATCGATCGTTGTTATTCGCAGTTTTGCCAGGATTACCTGCACGAAAACAGTGATGTTTTCAATGCTGTTGTAGTATCTTACTTTTCAAATCGCCATACTCCAGTGGGCTTCTTGTATTAATTTCAGCTGAGTCTTTAGACTTCATAAGTGTTGCTGGTTACGACTGAGGCAAATATGCCTAAGCAGTGGCAGCATCACCTACCTGAAATAATGAATGTAGTCCTAGAAGCTAGGCAACATGAAATCCAGACACTTAATGCGGATTTGAGTTTTTATCGAACAGGTTTTGTCGGGCTACCATTCAGTATGTAATAGACTTTGGTTGAAAAACCTGGAGTCCTTGCTTACTTATGCATTGTTTCACTGAACACTACTTTCTAGAAATATTAAAATATCAAGTACAATCTCTATTAACATTCATTCCGACTCAATATAACTTTTCCTGGACAAAATACCAAACAAATTACATAGTTTTACAGTTAACAATATGGTAACACTTCCAGTATATTAATAACAACACGTAATTGACTGACTAGGCTGCAGAATCGTTGAGCTGATATTCGCGTGATCGACGGAAGCACTCTTGTACACCATCGTCTTGCCACAGACATTTTAATGCTTCGTATACTTCTTTTGACATGTGCCCAGATTCAATCTGCTCAATGGAATCAAACAGAAGGCGAGCATTCTCCTGCGAATGAAACATAAAGGTTGGATTGACAACGTTAGGGTGTGTGGTTTTATGATCTAGTTGGTCTTATAACCAAAAACAATATTATCAGTTCACCGGGGAGCCTCAAAAGTTGTTCTCACAAAACATAGTTCATTCATCGGTTTATAAAAGCTATGAGTCTGATGAGAAGCTGTGGTGGTTTAGTACGCCACCGATCATATTATTGATAGGAAATAACTTAAGAGGTAATGATTTTATCAAAATGTATGTGAATTGATTAAAGCAAAGCTGAGTAGAATAATTGTAAAAGTTGTGGACACAGCAAGCCATTGGCTTCAGCACGTTGCCACCTCGAATGGCGGTTGTAAGCAGCATGTTAGGCGATCATGAGGACCACAACCGTACGTGTGACTTCTACACACTTAATTCAGTGGGGCAGTCAGTAGCTTCATTGTTCTTGATCTCATCGTCTCTTGACTACCACGCTGTTTTAAACAACGTTCTGTGCGGAAAACACTTAACTGTCACACTAAGTGTGAGACCCAAACATCACGGATTAAGCAACCCGATTATTCGACCAGTTGATCGCCTAGCCTAAGCCTTCCAAAATACGCGATAACGAACTAATGTGATGCTAATGCGATGATCTCACTTGATGTGGGTTAATCAGCAGAAACACGGATGGTCGAACACATACAGTCTGTTTAGGTCTTCGTCGGGAACAAGCCATGTTTCCGAATCATAGAGTACAACAAAACACAAGCATCATATACTACTTTTTCAGAAATAATCCAAGTAACAGTTCAGCGCCACTGGTTACGTAAGTTGACAAAGGCAGCACGGGCATTTGTTATCTACCTTGGTACTTCATCAGCAATATTACAAGCTGACGAGATAATGCCACAAAGATGTGTCTATAGTGTCGGGCAGATTACCTGCAATGAAGAATGTAGGGGACTGCCCCAGTCTTGAACCTGCACTTTTCATACAAACCAGCCTGTTATTGACGTTGTTTGGCATGGTCTGCATATTTTAAACAAAGGGGCTAAGCAAGACAGTATCATCTGCACACTACATGCCAACTGGTTTAGTGCAAAGAAGATACCTAACACTAGGCTCGCCCGACTCTTCAGGCGCACCTTCCAGAAGGTCGCCCATTATAAAACTGAACAGCTAGGAGGAAATCGGACAATCCTGGCGAACAACGGTAAAGGTGGTGAACGCTTGAAACAGCATTCCATGAGCTTCTCTCTCCCTCATAAAAAGTTTACGCATTTCTCTGGTAATTCCTCGAGAAGAAGACAAAGCAACTGGACGTTATGGACAACCGAACCGAAAGCAGCCTTTAGGTCTAGAAAGACTGCTACTATCGGCTACCTGTATGAGCTTCGACGCGTCAAAACCCACCGTATGATAGGTCGGATCGAAATCCTACTGTTTCTTTACGCATACGACTTTCACTTGATTTACCAAACCAACGTACCATAATGCAATAGACGCCGGACTGTTTTTTCTGTGGTAGCCACATAGAGTTCTAGCGCACTTGTTGAAACGAAAATCACCGTTGATGAGCACCAACTACCCCGACCCTGTTCAGTTTCTCAAACAACTTGAAAGGGTTCCGTTAGCTCTGACACCAGAACAGGTTTTGCGGCTTTATTTTGCTTCAATGATTTAGGCTCCACAAACATTTCAGTTTCCAACGAAGGATCGTGTAAAACGCAATAACTGACCATTCGAAGTCCACCGTCTACTGTATGGTCTGGTTAGAGTCTACCGAAATCTTCTTGAGAATGTTCAGGAATGTTCAGGTCGGCGTGACAAGTTGGTAACCTCTTACGTCAATTCGACGGCCGGTATGGTAACCGTAAATAACTTTCTACTGTTTCCTAATAAAAACATTTCGCTTTCTTGCTTTCGACCGTTGGGTCAGGTAGTTTTCATTGTTTTTGTGTAAGCTTTTAATCGGTTGATGTTTAGGTTCTGTACGGCTATCAGCGTATTCAGAATCAGGTGAGAACAAGTGAGTCCTGTTCATAAGACCTATTAACATGATAAAAATCCAGTTTTATCAGAAGTACCTAGCGTCTTCGGGACATAATTGCAACGACCTGTTTGCGATGCTCGTTAATTCACTTGGACTGATTTGAACTGGTCAGTTTGCCAAACAAAAACCCTTGGACAAATTCTTTGCGTTTCCTGCGCCCAAATTCTAGTTAATTATCCTGCATTTACGGACGAGTGATTCCTGATTATGGGAAATAAGAGAGGCATGCTTTGAGTCAAGGCAATGGCTGTAACCTACATAATAGTCGTTAACAATATGGCCCGCAAGCAGCTGATTGTTTTATTGTCATTGGTTGGGATGCACAAGGCGACCTTCATCTGACATGATTCTTCTTTGTAATTGGAATTGCAATACCCAAGAAACCGCGGAAGATGCGTAGTTTTAGCAGTCCTTCACCATTATCAGTGCATTGTGTCTTAACACCTGAAAGGAAGGGCTAAAGTTAAAAAAATGATAACAACTAAACAATGCCAGCTGCAAGAGGAAGAAAACAGCCGATAATTCCCAGAGGGGGTTGCCCCATGAAATCACACCGCAATCCTCTGACATGAAAGTCTGTCTGTCTAAATAAAAGAGGATTGCGTTCTCTTGTGAAACCCTCCCAGGAGCTACTGATTCAGTAGGCCGCCTCAAGCGACAGTAAGAGTCCTGCCTGGCCAAATGTCGCAATAAACAACTAACTGGTGTATGATTATGGTCACTTCTGCGCGCACTGAAGATATGAGAAAATACATCAGGTTTTTGAAATAAAACGCGCGTACTTCGACTGTAACGGACGACAGGCCAGCCGCTGTTTTGCTTGGAAACATTTTTTCTGACCCCCCTCTACTCCATTTGGAAAATAGAAATGCGAAGACTATGTGAATAATTTTGTTGCATTCTACTAGGAACATGCGGCAAAACTTCATTAATTCTACATGGTCAGAACTGCGACATGCAACGCTAGGGGCATGCCTGTTTTCCGTCTGATTACTTCCACTTGGCCTGTATGGCAAGACTGAAGCTGGGAGATCAGAAGTCATAGTCAACTTAACCCTTCTGATCAGTACAGTTTACAGGCTTAACCTACCAATCCAGGGTAACAGAATAAATCAAGTAGAAGATATGCGGTATTCCTATCACAAGACACTCCTTGTCTATAGTCTATTTTAATGTGAATGACAAGACCTCATTTGATGTAGAATGCACTTTTCAAAGTTCATCACGGAACACTTAAAATCATCCCATCGGGTTGGTTTATTCCTCACAGGAGACCATATCTACTTAGTATCAAATGGTTTCTATGAACGAGTTCTCGTTCAGGTGGATAATTAGAAAACTGGTTCATTGTATCATTGATCAATGAGCTGTACAAAGAGGTGAGCTGTCCGATTACTTCGTGTAAAATGGTTTCCTCATTTGCAAAAACACGTCAACCACCTTTGTCCGGAGTACAGTGATTCGGTGACAAGTTGAAATGAGGCCATTTGAGTATGTTGGCGGTCAACTAGTGGTCAAGTCCACAACATTACAAATAAGAAGGTGGGATAGCTGGATGCGATCAAGTTTTGGAGATAACCAAGGAGTAAAATGGCGGAACATTTTCTTCCTTTGCTTCTGGTCCTCTTATCGACCCTGCGTCTGTCGTGTACTGATTCACTGCTCACAAGAACAATGACACTGAGAATATAGCAAGCACAAGCAAAATATTAGAAAGGGAGGAATTATATATATATTTTTAAAGTATTTATAATGATGGACAAGTAATAAACGTCGCTGGCGGTTCACATCCATTTTTTGGGGGCATTCGAATCTTAACATTTTATACATAACATTTGACATGAAGCGGGACTAATATACTTAGATAAAACATTTAAACAAATGACAGATATCCGCGCCTCCTTGAAATGCGCAGTTTTACCTGCACAAGATATATGAGTTAATGGTGTCGGTGACCGAGAACACAATTTTCAAGTCGTTCTTCTTTCAAGAGGATCAACACTCACTCATGAGCATGCTTTGTGAAAAGAGAAGACCGCCCGCGATTTAAATAGGAAAAAAATCACTCATGGTGAAATGACAAAACAGGGGAGCAATATAGTTGCAGTCTACAAGCGATTGCTACGTTGAACATATAAACCAAACATCTTGATCTGCCTTTCCTTGACGAAATTGCAGGTTCAAATTTGTTTACATACGTCCTGTAGAAACGTGGTCAGCTATTTCAACGTATCTGGCTAGTGTGTTCCCCTCGTGACCAAAACCACACCCAGTGCACTCATATAATGTTTTCCGCGGGAACTAGAATTTCAACACGTGTAGTCATATAAAATGATTCGTTATTTGCTTGACGTTATGTGCTGTTGAACTGGTGCACACTGAAATAGGCGAAAAGGTGACAAAACGTCTTTTGCCATCCAGTGTAACACTGATTTGAGTCAAGACATACAATCATTTATCAGATAACTATTCAAATAAAGTATAGGATAATGAGAACAGGCTGGTAAACCTTAATTACTCTTGCCTTGTTTCGGCTGACATGAATAATTGTTATCTTTGATTTAAACGCAGAGTGAATATCAAATAATAAATAAATGTCGAGTAGTTGGGGAGTCTGATTTTCATATAGATTTAAAATCACGCACAATTGTTCGCAGCTGTCGCATTCCCATAGACTATCCAGTCGGCCCCTTTCGAACAGCAGACGCACTAGACTCGAGTTTTGCTCTCATTAGAGCTCGTCAGTAGTGCATATCCTCGACACCGGCTGAACTAGAACCACGGACACGCTGTTCATGAGGCAACCGTGTTTACCACTGCGCCATTGACCTCACGTTAGGCACGACCGAATTATCATATGTGAACGCTAAACCACTTTCGCTTGCGAGTAATGATCAGGTTGCTTGATCGCCTCAAGAGGAGACACAATTGCTATCTGTTAATTCCCGACAATGGCCAGGGTATGCACTACTGTCAAGCTTTAGTAAGAGGGAAACTTGAATCCAGTGTTTCTTTTCGAATGGGGTCGACTGGAAAGTCTATGGGAATGCGACAGCTGCGATTAATTGTGGGTGATGTTCAATCTATATGAAAATCAAAATCCCCTACTACTCATCAGTAATCAAATACCGCTCAACAATCTGTATGAATAAATAACTGCGTTCAAAAAATACAAACGAAGCGTGAACTATGTCTGCAACGTCTCCGCAGCCAAAACGTTTTGCTTCCAAAACCAAACCCAATAAACGGCCAAAAACGAAGTGTACTGCTCAGCTCCTTGTACACAACTAGTTTGAGCACATCGTTCTATCATCACAAACATACACTCCCCGTAATTCTGGGTTCACCTACTTTGAGCTCTTACAGAACAACGGTTCGATGCAGATGATTTTTACTTATACAAAGTTGGAAATACATCCGATCACCCAAGGTTACTGACGCAAAGACATGGTTAACAAGTTCAGTTTGGTTAGTCACTTCGGGTGTCTGGCCAGGGGTCAAATAAGTCCGGTGTGCATTGGACATACTTTCAGCAGGCAAAGCGGGACACCGGATCAAAAGAAAAGTCGAAACCTTCAGAGATCATAGTACACAAAACATATTGTTAGTGTAAAACTCAAATGAAAGAGCTGATGATGTAAAGTCAACGGTGAAACGATCAATTAACGGTTGTGGCCTAAACGTTTACTGTCCCATGTGTTGATATGTTTACTCGAAATACACCTGCAGATTGCCCGTTCCATTTTTCAGTCGATGTGATATATAACTACAAACGACTACTTAAATGGTCATTCAACCAGCTCACCTTAATGGAAGTTTAACTTATCTGACCTTGTATAAGATCGTGCAATAAAGTGCGTTGTTCACAAGTAATGTCGCTTGGCCCAAACTTAAAGTAAAAACATCCTTGCGGACGCAACACTGTAGTTCGAATAGATGAAGACAGGAAAATTTTAGAAAGCTTCCCCTCAGTTTGGTATGCTCTAATGGGAACATTTTAGCGAACAGGAAATGTTTCCTGTCCGTTGTAAATGTAACAAAACGCTATATCCGGATTAAAAATCAAGCGATATCTGCTTTCCAATTTTTTTCAAAGTTACATATTTATGTTAAGCACATTGTGTATTAGCTCGAATGTTGGTTTAACGACTGGTTGAAATTCAGGGTAGCTCAATATGAACTTCGGTTGCTAGAACTGACACAGATTTAGGTTACATCGATGATATCTATCGCCAATATGAATAAATTGCGAAAGTCAGACAACATTCAGCCATCACATGACCTGGTATGTGGCAAGCCGTTTACAATTCCCTAGCAAAAAATAATCATCAATATTTCTCTGCCTTCTGCTGACAGAAATTATTTTAACCAAAACACAGTGACTGAGATAGGAACAGGTTAAAACAAGCTTTACATAATCTCAGCTCGTGGGTTATTTCGTCATTCGGGTCAGTGGGCAACAATGGTATTCACTGGGCACCGGAAGGGTGTGGGGAAACCAGAACAGCAAACTTAGTAAAATGTAACTTAAGGCCACTTTGTAGCGAGAACCCTGTTAAACGATTGGTACATTAATTTGACACGAACCCCCAACTTGAAACCATTAAGTGCGGTGCATTATGTCATTAAACAGAATAGTCAGACGTACTCATCATGCTTAACCAACAGAAAAAATTCGGAGACTTTACTGAAGTTTCGTTACATTATTCCCTAGAATGGAACTGCGGTTTATCAAAATTTCTTATAGACAAACGTCAAAACTGAATACAATTCTGGAACTTTGTCTAAGTAACTTTTAGGCTTTTCGTCGATGCCATGATAGTATTTTACTATTCTCACGCCTAACACTGTCCTTTATCCATATAGGTAGTTTTATGTAAGGTTGTGGCAGAATAACGTATTCACATACTTTCGTTTTCATTCCAGTTTTCACTTGATGACTACTGATTAAAATGGCCAACAACAATGCAGTAAGTACGTTAGATGAACAGCGATGAAGAACTTGGGGAGTTAAAGGGTGAAAATTTAAAATGTCTGGGAATCTCTGTGTTAGCTACTCAGCCAGCTTGATTAGATTCTGGAGTAAATGAGTTAACGAATGCAGCAAATGATGGCTTTATACAGTTGAATGCACTTCATTAGCGTACGCAAGCTGTAGAGCTACTTAGTATTGAGTGTGCATGACGGTCAAAGTCAGTCTGAAGTGCGTTTCAGACCCGTACTGATACAAAGCTAATTTTTAAATTATCAAACCAGAAAATTAGTCACCTAATACAATAATCTGACTAATTAAGAAAGATTTTTATATGCCGTTTAATTAACTGGTGTTTTGAATCAGACAGAATACGAAGTCGTTTTGCAAAACACCTTGTGCTATGTTTTGAGTAAATGTTCTGGTAGTTGGCAATTACCATATAAGCTGAACATACAGAAATATCTGAATCATTCCAACATGAGATACAAATAGGCAATTTTAGCGTCTGCGCCGCTCATTGGGCATGCCCAGACCACCGAAAGTTTCCGAAATCGTCGTGGAAAGTAAAATCGTGTAGAAAGTTTGAATCGCCGCCAACAGGATAGCCATGAATATACAACTGAGATTACGGTCTGTTTAACATGTTCGACTTGGTCTGATTGAAAGGTTGATTGACAGCCGACTAATAACAATCTGAAGGAGTTTAAATAGAACAGTGCTAGATGTAATAATCATTCTGACTGATCTTCGTATGAATAACTCGACCTTGTTTCCTTTTGTGAAATGAGTTGATCTCTCTTATGATAGTCCCAATTGTGAGGTCAGTGAATTACATCAGTTCTCATTGCTACTATATATGATCAACTGTGTCAAATCCAGGTATAAGTGAAACGCACATCAAGCCGTGCAGTAAGAGCTGTTTGAGCCCACTGTTTTCTAGTCTTTATAACAGGAGGTAATGTATCCTTGTTAGCCTCTCTCTGCACTTAAAGCATCTCGTATGTTAACAGTTAGTATTAAATGTGCAGTTCACAATTGCATTTCTGAGTGCCTATTATACTGCTTGTTGAGGTTGTCATTATATACGCAGAACAGCACCCGTAGTTGGTCTTTGCCGCTGAATTCAGGTTGACCTTTTGAAAAGCCCTTGTCAAAACGAAACACTAAGCTTGAGTTCATTACTATGTACATCTCGTTGTTCATAATCGAATGTCGCGGAGTAGACCGGCTTCCGTAACATGTTTATGATAATATATAAAACTTTGTTAAAACGAAGACCTTGGAGTTAACTGTGTATTCAGCAGAGTATCACACAAGCACTTGTTTAGAAAATAGACCTGTCAATTATAATATTTACGGTAAATTCCTGGAGTATTATACTAATGTTATATTACATCTGAACTATATGAGTTGCGCGCTCTCACATTGAAACTTGAGCGGCTAGCACCAGTTGTACAGTCGAATACATTATTGAGAGTTTACCAACTGGCAAACGCAGACGATTTGTGTTGACTGGCCAGTCAGCACACCGGAACATAAATACAAGAGTTTGGATAATTTGACAAAGCAGTAAGGGAAGCATGTGGAAGAAACGGTCGTTATATTGCCTTGCCTATGGAGTTCTCGACCAGGAGAAGAAAGTTTGTTGAAATAAGTTCATTACGTATTCCTGCAAAAACGACGGAAAGTTTGCATTATTATGGTTAATTAAGAGCCAAAGTGATGGACATACGTTGGTTCGGACGTCTAAAGTTTAAGGTATTGTTGATTATTTCGAAGGTATGGAATTTGCATTCAGCCGAGATGACTGTAATAAACTGTATAACCGTTTAGAAATCGCTTACTCATTCTAAATTAACATAAGTGGTACTTTTGCTTATATGTGTTTTCACTGACCGTGTGCAATCTAATGAATTTCAATAACTTATTTGACTTGATCAGGGCACATAATACGAGTACATGTTTCATAATCATAATCAGATCTGATATCGGGCCCGTTTGGGCGGTAGACGCACATAAATTCTTGGCATTTGAGGCTGTCCTAATCATTCAGTATGAGCCAAACCGTGAACACAAGCAGCAGACGTGCAAGACGATAGTTCACTGACGCATAACTGAACAACTGCAAAGTTCATAATCCATAAGTGAGGTAACAAGATATTCTGTCTCACCCAAGTATATCATCATTTCCATCATCCGACACACATAATGGTTGGAGAAGTTGAGAATGGTCCAGAAAAGTGAAACAGAATGCAGTTATTGAAGAAACCATGTACTACGCAAGTTTTCAGCATTAAGTTTTATCTTAAATCAGGCATTATGGGCATACTAATATTGCCGGATAAAGTGCTCTAGTGCATGACAGTGCTCTGCAGGCACTGGCGATCCTTCGTCTGTGATGTTATTATTACTACGAAGTTCTATAAAATTATTTATTCATTCATTCCACAGCATTTTTTTAATAATCTGTCAGTTCAGGAACCAGTGGGTAGATGTTCATTAACTTGGGGTGCAGCCCCAACGAATGCCTCCGAAAGTTGAGGAGTGTAAACATTCATATGAACTCTCTGACGACCTTCTTTTGAGTAAAACAACTGCAAGGAGTATTGAATACATTTTGCCATGAGAAATCCTCTGTATTGTCTACAAAAACCTTTTGTGTTGGTTGAAAGTATCCATGTAGCCTTGACGTGTCAAAGATGGATAAACTTCATTTTATTTAATCCACTAAAAATGCGATCGCCCATTGCGGGACCTGAGGCTACAAAACTCAGATTATTATTATTATTGTCATCATAAACGGCAAAATGTCAGTGATTTTTACTGGTGTTTAGCGGCTACATAACCGTGAAAAAGTGACCAAAAAATACAGAGGTTACCCAACTATTAAAACAACTACGTCTTCATTAAAATAGAGCACCAAAGATGAGTTACTAGATTTTTAACATCCAGCAATCCGCTTTACTTGCAGGCAACAGCCAGTCGTTGTTTCATTATGTCCATTTATGAATGTCCTATCAGATCTGTCTTGCCGATGTCATAAGATAAAGATTACAACCGAAATCTATAAACATAAAGCAAGTTTATGAAACTGAATAGTTGGATAATCGCTCCGTTGCCAGAATTACTGTAGCTGAGTAAAATTGCATTCGACTTTCTAGAGTCACCTCTGGTCGCCATTTGCTCTTTTACTCGACAAATAAGCTCGTCCTTTGCTAAATATGCCATTGTGAGGTTTACTATATTTTACAGTTATCTTTTCATTTTCTCCAAAAACGGCATCTGTAGGCCTCTTCAAATCATTCTACAAAATCTATTTTGCACTCCAACCAAAAGTTTTTCTGAACAAAGAGACATAATTTTAAACGAAGTTAG
Source organism: Paragonimus skrjabini miyazakii (assembly GCA_014338405.1). Lineage (NCBI taxonomy): Eukaryota > Metazoa > Platyhelminthes > Trematoda > Plagiorchiida > Troglotrematidae > Paragonimus > Paragonimus skrjabini miyazakii. The sequence goes on along the minus strand of JTDE01003286.1, from coordinate 8,872 downwards.
TCATTTTCAAATTCTTTTTGTTTACAATCTTTTAGCGACCGTTTTGTCAAATTAATGACAGTCTAAGACTACAAAACTCGTCCTAAGTTTCCCACCTAGGTTAACGTTGCGTTACGATTAATGTTAACAACAGAGTATGACTATTGGAAACTTGATTGGATGCGCACCAAACAAAGAAAGTTACTTTTTGTTTTGGTGAACTTTTTTTCAAGTGAGTGTTGAAAAATGTTGAGTTTGACTGTTAACCGGAGTGCAATAATCTATTTATATGCTTAGTATGCTGGATTACACTTACAAACCACTCTGTCCCTTTGACACAAAAGTATTCCCATTGTTCCATGATGAGGTTTTTCGTTCATACAGACGGCGATTTGATTGATTTTTTATATACTATTAAAATTAAACGCTGAAGAACAAACACACTGGCAGTTCAACTGTGTTATTTGGCATGACAACACTACTTGACTAAAAGCATACCTTGATGCGATCTGATTCAAAAGCGCAAATCACTAAATTACCTTCTATATCTCAGGGGCTTTCGGAGGTGACGTGGAAAAAGCAATGGGGTAGTCAACAAACATTTTGGTACAATGTGACTACGTGCTATGGGATTTTTCCCAAGCAAAGTCTGGTCACTACCAACGATTACGGTGAAATAAAGGTAAATCCTATATTCCGTCAAGTTGAAAAGGTACAGCGATTCAGAAAGCAAATGCTAATACCTGAAGGAGAGCAAGTAAATTGCGTCAGATGTATGAATTATTGACCGCGATTTCAATACCCTAAGTGACGAACCCTAAAACATTTTTTACTACTTGACGTGTGAGCAACTGAGAAAAATTAGCTCAGAATATTGCATCGCTTTTGGATACACCAAAAGTATACGAATAAAACGCTAAGGAATGTTTGATTTCAGCATTTTCGAACACCATTAGGCCGCTTGAGCTCAACGACAGTCTCAGGTTATATAAAAGTAAACATGAAGTTAGACTGCTTGTCGTAAAAGTTTTGGCAGTTTTCCATGTACTACAATGCAATTTGAGTCATCTTATCCAAACCATATAGAATATCTTCCACGAAAAGTCACACAACAGACTCTGTGTTATGAGCATAAAATATCAGAAGTTAAAGAGGTTGGTTAGTAGTTGACAGGTCGGTAGCAATGGCAAACTAAACAACGCACTGTTAATGTACAGTAACCCGTGCTTCAATTGCCGTGCTTACAACGGACTACATTATAGTTGACAAGAAGGAAGTAGAAATATTCGCATACCAAAACAAAGATGCTATCTCTCTAAAATCTTAAGTAACCCATAACAAGAAACCGACCTCAGAAATCCAAGATGTTTCGTACCATGAACTACATAGATACGGAGTCCAATTTGCAAAGTATTTTCTCTAAAAACTAGTTTCTGACGTAAGTAAAATTAGATTTATTCTGTCGTACAGCATATTTTACATCTGTAATGTTGACTATTTGCCGAAAAGCAGACTATTGTTTGCTTCTTGAACTGGTATGACTTGAAACATCTTTCGAGTGTAACAAACTGCTCATATAGTCCATAATATCTGCAGTAGAAGCTCATGGTTTAATTACTTACATAACAATATCTGATTTATTTGTAACATAACTGTGACAGCCAGACTGTGTACTCCTCCCGACCAGTTTCGTAGTAAAAACGTACAAACCATTCAAACGTTACTTCTGTGTGATTTCTAGAAAAACTCTAAATGTCAATAGAATTCGTGTCCGGCAATATGTCGTTAGGTTGTTGGAAAGCAACTTTGCTTAACAGATACCTGGAACATATTTCAGCTTTACCTAACGCACAGAACGGTGACCAGTGTTTTGCTTTAATAAAATTGAAACCAACTTTTAATACATACTTCTTAAAGAGACTGGTCTGATACTTTAGTATGCATAAAGCAGTCACGATCGGATTGAAAACAGTTAGGTTTGTTTTGGTTGTTTAGCGAAAATATCCTGAACCTCTCAAAACAAAACACATTTTCATTGACCTTGCTAAATGTTTGCCTGCTTTCACTGAGACGTCTAATACTCATTTAATGAAAGCTTAAGGGTGATCAGCCGCTACTAAACTTTCGTTGTAGAACCAACCGATAAGAGCAGACCACTAAAATACCTTGCTCTTTCCTTAGCTGTCAACTGGAGCCAAGGTTCGGTAAGTGCACTCCCTTATAAGGAAGCCAAATATTAATCTCAGCGTGCAATGTCTGCCTTGGAAACATCCCAGTAGGAAGTTTACTTTTCAGTTAGTATACTCGACTTGCAGAAATAACTGATCTAATAGTAGCAGTAACACTCACTGTCTTTTTGATTTTCGGTATTTTTGAGAACTGATACAGTTTTAAAGGTATGTAAATAGACGGCAGTATGAAACATCGCGCACTTAAGAAATCGCGAGTGACAAAATTTACCTGACTGTAGGTTTAAATCTCACCTATTACACCCTTTTCACTCAAAAGATTTTCTTAAATCTTGCACTCAGAACAGAATCTCTAAACTACTTCTTGGCTTGCTGTTTACCTTGTGGTTTTTTAAATGCTACTGCTGTAGCAAACATGAATCACGTAAGTTACTTGAAGGAACGCCCAAAAACTAACTTATTACAGGGGATAAAAATGTAGTAAACCTAATTCCAATAACTAATTCCGACTTGTCAAAGGCAAAATAATAAACTGTATTCGCACCATCAATTCCCTTGAATGGAAGTGGCATCGTCAATTTACATCTCGTCTCTCCTTTTTCAAGTAAGTTGGGCATGTTAAAACTGTTCTGCAGGCAAAGTCCTTTCACCTTAAACGTGCTCAATGATGACTACTGTTGTTCGGCTTTGAATTGAATAAAGTTTTCGTATGCCTTCAGAATGAAGTGTGGACGACAGTAACAGAATCGCAAGCGGTATGATGGAGTCAGCTCGACCACGTAATAGACTGGAGTGGTATTCAGAAAATGGCCGGTCTAACACACCACAACTCTTGTCTATTCTAAGCGTACAATGACGTCTCAGGTGTTACTATCATTTCAATTGTGATTGGACGCAAGATTTTGAAAATTAATTTGCCGGCATGAGCTCTTAGCTAAAAAACCACGACAAATCATTTCATATACACAATTTTGCCACTGAAGGCGAAAAGGATAAATAAAAAATGATCAAGATTTTAAAAGTTAACAGCAAAACCGCCTGTGACAATTAGTCCCTCGTTACTTTTAATTACTACCTAATAATGTGTTTTCTTTGATGATAAACATATCGGCCAGTTTTCTGAACGACAAACAAACGAATAGCAAACACCCACTAAGACCCGGTCAGATATAAATTTTGATAACAGCTGATCTTAATGGCTAACACGGAAACGGAGGGTGATGGTTTCATCGCGCATGAAGTTGTAGTGGCAACATTTGTTTTTCGTTGACTACGTTTGATTTTGGCTGCGGTTTATACTTACCTTCTTTCAGATGGTTTTCATTGAAACAATAAGAATTCAGAGACTTATTTAGTTCTTGCTCACGGTTGGGCGTTTTTATAGTTTTATCGCCTTTATTGTTGACATATTTTTCACTGTAGCCATTGCTGTGTTCTCAAACATTTTCCCAGGTTCACTTTACCGTAAACCTCCTACTGCCAGAGATGTAGGCTTAAGCCACGATGGGACTCAGTGTGCAATATTTATTGCTCGAGACTGGTGTGAATGATTTACTGTTTTACTGGTTGCTCTCTCTCTTCATATACCCTAACAAAACTCATGGTACCGAGAAACGTAAGCGAGGTTATCAAAAAAAGAACTCCGGTCGGGGTTTGTAGAAAAAATACCCCACGTGAATGAGTCATGGGGGATTCGAATGAAATATGGTGCGTAGTTTGGGTTACGTTGATGAGCTATCATATTTTTATATTTCATACACACATGACCGCAAATGAATAGTGGACTTAATGCAATGTGTTTTACTGCGTTCATATAACTGTGACTTTGTCTGTAGGTAACACTATCAACAGCACGAACCTCGAGAGATGAACTCGGAATCAAACACCGAATTTATATAGTTCTCTTTGTACTAAACATTCCAGGATTTTTAACAACTATTAACTGTGCATTGTATACATGATATACAATGTATAAATGCTAACGCACTATAATATTACATAATATATATTATAAATTTTCGCAAAGTGCACAGTGGTGTTGCACCCAAACTACCTCTCATAAATCTATTCACCAAACTGACTACTGTCATTAGTTTAATCAGTTCTATAAAAATATTATAATATAAAGATTATATATATTAATGCTGTATGTGTATAACATCCAACGCTCGAACGTCGTTCACAGTATACAAGAGAAACCGTGTGCATACCAACCTCACGCTTAGGGGAGGAAAAGTCGATGTACAGGTGTCCCATAGCTCGGATAATAGCCATCATACTCTGTGCAGTATTGCTGTAAACGATTGGTTTGTACTGCATCCTCTCTTCTTGCGAAAACCCAGCATGATGTATAATTCTGCAACTTGTTGATTAAGAATACTGTGTTACTTCATTTGTTTCAATACAGTGCTTTTGCCGGATTCACCAGCACCTATTTTAATAAAATGCTACAGCGGTTCACATGCAAAAACATACCAAGCAATAACAGTTTAGCGTCCTTTTTTAATTGCTCCTGGGCATCTTTGAGAGATCTATCTATTGCTTTTGATCGCTGAAGTGCGGCTTTCTCATCAGTACTCAAAAGACAACCCATCGGTTTCAACAACAATAAACGCTTAACCTGATCGAACTGCCACGGTCAGTTTGTTGATTTCTCTGATGCAGTAAAACAAATGTGATTGTCATACTGTTGGAAAGATTAGATAGAGATAAATCTACAGAGGACTCCCGTTTCAACTGTGAAAAAGGCTTCCACATTGTGGTTAACTCAACTTGCTCCACGCTTTTGGCGGTTTCGATTTGTACGAAAACAATTACATGAAGAAGTAGTGAAAAAGTTTAAGATTAAAGCCGTAGGACGTGTAGACTTTTTTCGTGCACTATCAGAAGTTTCCTCATGTTTTTTTCGAATGATGTAACACTTCTGGGCGATAGATGTATGTCACAATATTTGCAGCAATATTATTTGTTTATTGTTGGTGTTGTTGGAGTTCCGACCGTCAATCATGCTCCCATTGTTGTGAACTCGCAGTTGTGCTTAACCGAGTGCCGGTGCACTCCGCCGTATGACTCACGCCGCATGCATGCCTATCCCTCTGCCGTATTTTCGTTTCGTCTCATTACTCGCCCATTCGCACGTCGACTTCGCGTGCCCAAAACGTATTACTTGCTTACTGTGCGTCATTTTCAACCTGTCGTTTTCGGTTCGCTTGGTCTTACACGTTTGACTATTTCAGTGATCTGTGATGTACATTCATGTTAGCAAACCTTGCACAACTTACATTCCAAAAATCCAGCCCATAACTCCAACCGTTGCTGTGGCAGCGGTTGAAAGGAAAGAAAGTAACAGAATGTGTAGGGAAAACGACATTGAACAAGGCCAATGATGACCGGAGCAATTTGATAACTTGCTGGAAAATAGTATTGGGGGAAGATGATGTAGAGGAAGATTTCAGAAATTTTTAGCCGCGACGATTGTGTTTACATAGTTTATTGCCCATTCCAGATTTGGACTTGGATTATATAGACAACAAGGACCCAAGTGATTGTCAAAGATGGAATGATTTCCACAACGTGATTACCACACATCCTAATTATTTTTCCGTTAGTTAAATCGCTTATGATAATCTTTACGTACAATAATAGTAAGGGCTGCTGTGTTGTGCGTTGGTTCAAATCAAGGGACCTTATGACTAATTGGAGCTGGGTGACGGTGAACGTTCTCGAATGTCAACCTACGGCTGGATGCATGGACCGAGACTATGCATTAATCACTGCGCACAAAAAGTAGCAAAAGGTTATTTTCATTCTTGTTTATACACTTCCGTAGTTCAGTGTAAAACCAACCATAGAGCACTTCCATTTTCTTGTTTGGTTTGATTTGGAATAGACTGCTAAATTACATAATAAGCGTTCATCACATTTCGGTGTTAACAGTGGGCACCCCGTGTCAACCCCGGACGTCTAGTTGTTCTTCGAACTACGCCCAGGCTATTCGCAACATTTGCCGATAGACCGGATCTAGAAAAGTCGCGTCTGTAAGCAACGAGCGTCTGTAAATTCTAAACTCACCAAGCAACCGATTCTGATCCTAAAATGAAGATGACTGTAAGGGCGAGTTTATTATCAGTAAGGTGCTAAGTACAGGAAAATTTTTATAAGGTAAATAGAAGACAACAACAAACTCCGATATTGAGTACACCAAATCTGCAATTTCCAAGACCAAGGGTTCACGTGGATATTATCAAATGCAAACGTCATTCAATGGTAGAACGATCAAGCGCAAATGGAATCAGGGTACACATATACAAAGGTCCAGTAATGAGAATTAAGGAAGAAAAGCTACACGAGAACAAATTTCCACAAGTAAACTGTATAAAGGTTTTGTGATACATCAAGATTAACGCTCGTGGAAGAAATTGTCTGTCGCACGCGAAATTTGCATGGTCATGTCAGTTTTCGCACAGGAGGTTCGCATTCCTCACCAAGAAGATCTCGAATCTGAGAAGGGGAAGGGTCAACGAAGAGGGAATAAATGAAGACAGGGAGCATACCTACTTATTTTCCATCATATACACGACCGTCTTTACTTACTGCATGCAGCCACTTTAACATTGTGCAAGACTGAATCGGTACACCAGAACTGCTGAACATAAACTTTCGGGGCAGGTGAATGTAGCTAAGTTTCCAGTTACAACCTTGACTGTATTCTTTTAAAGGAATTTGGTTTCAGTCCCGCACAGTGAAGCTTTTACGCGACTGTTTCCCCGGCAGTATACACCTCATCTAAGTGAAGAAACAAGTGCAATAGCAGTAATTACCCCTTGGGTTCACCGTAGCATGTGCGTTACAGCATGTAGCTTCATCTGTGAGCTGCATATCACGACTCGGACACGCGAAGACTACAAGGCTGGTTCCAACGCAATGAAGATGAATTATGAACCACCATTGAGAACGTGTATATTAAGTATGTGCGACGTCTCATCAGACAGAATTATATGAATACATGGCAGTCATGCCAAGTAGTATTTGCGCTCGTTGTCCCGTATTTTTGCGTATTTCTAATTGACGTCTTGCAATGAGCAACCTCTCAGGCCAAATGTCTTTTGCGGGTACAACAACTGGTGTCGCGAGGAACGCGAGGATGGCCGCAGCCGTTCAAGATGGGGAAGTCCGGACTTTTCTGGAGGACTTCGAGGACGCGGTGAAGATGGTGGAAGTGCAGTTCGACCAAGGGAAGTTGGCTGCCCCGCGGATGCTGGTGGAGGACAGGGAGAAGGATGTGCCGAATGTAGCGCCAACATGGCGTTAATGGCTTTGTATGAAAATTATTGCCACCATCAGGAGGCCATGCGGCCGTTCAAGGTGGCAAGGCATCGACAAGTGATGGGTCCCTCTATGTTCGCCGCCATTCTGCAGGGATTGCTGAACAAGGAACTAACAGAACTGTTGACGGAGCAGCTCACTGAAGACCTCACGATGGCGGTTCATGACGAAGTTCGCGTTGTCCACGTCACCCGGCGGCGGGGACTGGTTTGTGGAAATGACGCTCAAGCTTAGGGTTATATCCGTGTCTTCGGTTGATTTGGACAAAAACGGAAAATAGAAGACATTAAAACAATTGCAGGAGGCAGTGCGGGAGGTGGCAATATAGCTGCTTTGAGAAAACACCACTGAGAAAAGGTCAACAAAGAAACTGCCTCCGATCTGGTGTAAAGGAACACAGGGGGAACTGCCCAACCTGGCGACGTACGTGGTCTAAAAGTACCAAAAGTACTAAAAGTTTTACCTTCGTTAAGCGATCCAACAACTAACTGCAGCTCTTGAAAGGGGGCTACATATGCAAGGGTGGAAGTTGACGGGGGATAAGACGGTTCTTAGTCGACCCCGGGGCGGCCACTACTCATATTGCTTCCACAGGGTAACGCAACGTAGGACAAACGTTCATAATGACCAGGACAATTGGAGGACACAACCTACTGCCTGATGACATGAATGAATGCGGGGTGTACACTGGAAACCACATCGCGGAACACCATTTCACTCTGTATCCAGAACCTAGACGGACAAACTGCGACACCGCTTCCTTCGCTGCCACAGTTGGCGCACTTGACGTAAAGTTCAAGAAGCTATCGATCAGGTACGGCTCTCTGGCACTTACTGGACAGCAACGGAGTTGCGTCACCGAGGTACGCTCGGCCAAAATGCTCACACGCACAGCCATCAAGCTCAAGTCCACGGTTGAGAAATACGTTGTTATACAAGAACGATGATGATTCGAACTGCGTGATAGGACAAATCTGGAAAACAAAAAACAAAGACAGGGACAACGGGCAGTAGCCTAATCACGAGCGAAATGCAAAGATCTCGCAGAACAGCACGAACCACCGAACACAAGTATCGAAATCCAACTATCACAATTCATAGCCACTAACATGTCAGCAAAATGACGACCTTCAAAGGGCTATATTTGCTGCTCAGTCGGAGGGCAAGACAGTGGTGTACAGCAGCTGTACTTAATGGTTTTGAGTAGCCTTGAGCCTAGGTCACCCGACCTATACTGCTACCTTGGCGAGGTGGTCGGGCTTGTGTACTGTTTTGATCCGGCGGGCTATGCTGACTAGGACTCCGGTCCTTCCAGGTGCAACCTTGTCAGACAGGCCAAAGGGGAGCAGTCAGACGAAAAGCAGTTACACTCATAGGAT
>JTDE01003285.1:46238-66318 GCA_014338405.1 Paragonimus skrjabini miyazakii | reverse complement strand
CCATCATCTGAGACACTTACAGTGCTACCGAGTGAATTACACTCAGACGTAGACAGTGCGCACTTCACTTCTGTGCAATTACGTTACTGATTACGTACTTCACTATGCGATCTGGCATTACCTAACAAAGCACGCAAACCGCGCGGTACGTTTGAATGTCGCTTGAAACTATTCTCTTACACCGTGAATAGCAGTAATGTTCAGGCGATCTTCCTATTTTTGCAGTTTGTTATTTTCTCTGTATGCAGTTTTGATGCCTGTACCGCTTGGGGGATTATGGGCATGGTAGCAGTGCGTTATGGACATGTAATGTTTTGTTACTTCTCTTATTTATGCCAGTCCTACGTGTTGGTTCCAAACCCTGAGCTACCCGTCTGTCACTGTGATATTCGTCAACAGCCAGCTGTTATCTCTAGTGGTTCGCAATAGCGGAACCACACTGAGGCAACGGAAATGAACGACGTAGCTGATACACATTTCGTGTTGACATGCCTAACCATGTGTTCAGTGGTGTGTTTTCATCGGTCGCCAACCCAACTGAGTTAACTTAACCCGTCGCAGGTGACATCCAGTTATTGTAACTGGTCAGTTTTCGTCAAATGCTGCTGGAATTACTGTTTAATCCAAGTATAGGTAAATGGCTCATTACTTGTTTTCATAGTAGTTTTGACTGCAGTCCTATCAAAGATGGCCACGACAGAGCTATACCGACTTTCAGGAAGATAGCTTCCTAGTTGTACTACTTCTTTTTTTAAAAACCTCAACACATTTCCTCGGTATCGTTCTGGCAAATATTAGACGGATGACGTGGTGTACAAAAGCCATATTTTTCAGCGCATTCGTTATTTTGGTGCTTAAGTTACAGACACCCACACTCTGTCAACTTGTCGATCTAGTGGTTCCCAAGTGTCCTCGACCCCGGTGCAGTCCCGGACTACATGCAAACCATTTTGCACAACGGTAGTCATGTGATCGTTGTATAAACTTGTAGGACGCTGCATTTTTATTAACAGGTACTAATCTCATTCATTCGCACGAGAATAAATAACAGCGTACCTCTTCAGCATATTAACGGGGACTTCACGAAACCGGTTTCTATTCAGAATTGCCACTTAATTCTAGTCAAAGCTTACAAGGGTGCACTTCACAGACAGTTTCTTAAAATATGGATTTGGTTTTCCTTTCCATCAGGTATTACAACACCCTTGTGAAACCGGAAATTCCAACCATTCTAGGCGCTTTCGAATTTCTGAGCCTCTTTAGAGAGAACACCAGATACACTGATTAACAATGAGATCAGCTAGAGAGGACTGATAATAAGAACTGGTTTCATGAAGTGCGCGTTGATTAGTTATATTCAAGCGTTCATTAAATCTATACTACATTCCTGACTATGTAGGGCAAAAATAGGAAAAGGATAGGCTTATCATGCTGTTGTTTACTGACGGTTCGCCCGAATCGCCATCCATGCGGACGTAATGCGTAGCAAATCTCGATTCTTGCATTGGCTCGCTGATAAGCTGTAGACTCAAGTATTTCTGGCTGCACGCTAGAATCGACCCTTTTCAAGCTGCCAGGTGACCATTTCGCGGTGTAGTGAGGTACATGAGCTTATCTGCCCGATCCCTATCTAGCATTTGGTTTAATTTTTCTGACTTATATCAGTAAAATTACTATCATATTACAGACAGCTATATGAACTTCTTAAAAGTCACGAGTCCGTTGTCACTGCCAACTGTGCATGGCTCTCGCTAGCCACCCAACTGCAACGTACACGACGTATTCTTATAGCTCTGCAAAAGTCATTTGTGAGGATTAATCAAAGCCCTTATAGCGATGTAAGACGGAATAGTTATCACTGATCGAATGGAAAATGACATCGGGTGGATGTGCGTAAGGACGTATTGTCTTGGGTAATATAATAAAGAAACCGGCTCCAAAAATATACGGCGAACATACAGTTTGGTTACACACCATATACAGGATACCATGCCTCACCCAGTTCGTGATAGCCTCCGATAGGCAGCAGAAACCTGTCTTCATACAACCACTCGAAAAATGCTTGCAACCTGGGATTCATATGAAAAGATGTTTGCATCCATCTGCTGATTGAAACAGTAAGCCATTCGGCACGCACTATCTACGTCTGAGTGTAATTCACTCGGTAGCACTGTAAGTGTCTCAGATGATGGATCGTTACTCGGCTCTACGCAAAGTGGTTGAAACGAGAATACGAATGTGGTATCCAACGTTAACACCCATTAAGGGTTAGAAAACAGCAGTCCTCTACGCCAAACGAATGAGCTGGCGGATATCTAGAAAAATGGCAGCTTAAGCTAGATGAATGACTATTCGGTAACTCGTAAGAATGAGTGAACATAGCTGTGGTGCGGAAGAAGTACTGAGCAACATCAGCAGTGACTGTCCGCTACGGGCCATGTGAAGCATTCTATACTCTGACAGTCTGTTTGCATTTATCAATAGACTATCGTTGTGAGCAAGCAGAAATTCCCCGCTCGTTTGCGAAGGCTGCCGAATGCAACAATTCGTTTGTTATCATTCTTGAATTTTGTCGGTTCACTCATCTACTGTAGAGGACTTCCATTTTTACAACGCTTTTCTATTCGTCTGCTCCGCTTTAGTTGTAAAATCTGCTTCGAATTTGCAGATAAGAAATGGAAACGTTCTCAACTGAAAGATCAATGCTGAACGTGATGATTCTGACGGTCATGGATGGCTCTAATACGATCCTGATACCAATGTGAATTGATATGACCAATCGCGAGTCAGACGACGGCACGCTTCTTGTGGCACACGCCAACGACGTGTTTCGAATTCAAATCACCCCCAGGACGACCACAACGATCGTCCTGGTCCCACACTTTAAACCGTGGTCACTTGGTTTTGAACTGAAATTTTCACCGAAAGCACGGCTGATGCGCATTTTCCAAGACCTCGGGCTACCCAGCCCGGTCTGTTAGGTCGCGTGCCTGGATAATTCAAATCAATGCCCATTGTTTGCGCGTAGACAAACGTGGGCGACCATGACGCATTGATATGACTCAATCTAACTACTATCAGACAATTAAACAGTGCATGATTTGAATTCAACAATGAAACAAAAAATCGAATTGCCTTGGCAAATAGAGTATTTGGTTGCAGAGGGCTTCACACGCCGTCCCTGCTCTGCGGCCTTGTGACATCGCATACATGGTCTAGGTAAAGCCATGGGGTTCAGTTAATGATGCTGTCCAGTTGCACACGAGTATGCAACAGGGGAGAGCTCGTGACGGACTGTGGGCAAAACCTCACCAAACTCGATCAGTACCCATTGCTCCAATAGCAATGCCGTGGCGTTTTTGCAGCATTCCCACATAGTTTGCCCAACCACTGAAGTAACAGAGTTGCGACGGTTAAGGACCATTAGAAGTCCCATGTAAATATGATAGTGCAAGTAGTATGTCAGCTATGGTTTTCCCACCGAGTCAGTCAGTTGGATTGCAGACGTTATTAAAACTAGAAATCTGAAACGTGATCCATCTGAGAATAATCCTCTCAATGCACAACTGAATGTATCGACGAGGAAGCTGTCGGTTAGTCGACATCATCATCATCATCATCATCATCATCATCATCATTATCATCATAATCATCATCATCATCATCATCATCATCATAGATTGGAGTACATCGGTAGTTCTCACTGTTGATTAACTTCCACACAACCACGAAGAGAAATGCAAACGCTGGTTATGTGAAGAGAAGATGACAATAGGTGATCGTAATGAATCCGAATATCGAAACTAGCTAAGTCTGTATTCTAACATTCAACGTCATAGTGCCTACACCTTGCAAACAAGCAACTGAGTTATAAGGGAAATAAAGACATCATCAGCGAGACAGCTTCTTTACAGTTTTACCACCACACATTGCTAAAGTGCACACAGACAACTCGGCCAAGCAACAACAATACTCACGCCATTGGGCACAATCACCTAACGTGTCAGTCACCGACTTTGTGAGTGGCGAGGTTCCCAACCCGGGAAATGTACCAGATTGACAGTGATCAGCCCCTTGTCCGCAGCATCGGCAAAGACTGTTCAGAGTGGTGCACGAATATTTGGCATCCATAGTACATGATCTATCCATCTAAGTTTATGCTGCTGATGCAGCCCCCAAGTACACAAACCGGTCAACAGCCTCCATTAAATCTACGTAATCCCAGTAGTCTTGCAGAATCAATTTATACTTTGAGGCTGAATAGCGCATTCCGATTCACATGGCAGAGTTCGAAATCGTGTCTTGTATTGTTTGTGCTGCACAAAAGTTGTCAAACAACAGCAACTTGTCTTCAACATAATCAAGATCAGTCAGTCTCCCACCAAATAGGAGGTGAATGCCGACATCTTGTGAGTGCCACAGACAGTCCAATATTATTTCGTTTATAACAAAATTATACAAAAGTGGTGAAAGTGGACAACCTGAACGTACACCGCTCTTGGTGCTGAAACTACCACACAGTGTACCGTAGACCCTAACCTGAACTGGATTGTAGGAATAAAGTACCGACAGTACGTTAATCAGGAAACAAAATGCATGCTAACAAGCATTTTGTCCTGATGAGTATAATATCAAATAATGTTTTTGCTACATAGAACGATTGTCTTTGACTTCCCATTGTTCACATATGATGCCCGGTAACCTCATTTCACCGGTATCGCAACCGGTGCTATTGTTGTGAGTCAAGAACGTGAATGGCACAAGGGCTATATATTCATGAAAGCAACATATGGATTATGTTTCAACATGATAACGAACAAAAGCACTCATCTGCGTACGGTACTGGACCCAGACGGTCACGGTTGCTACAGACGTCTATGCTCAATTCCTTTACGCAAGAACCACTTCATGTGATGCTGCACTCCGATGTTTCTTCTTGTATATTTCCTGTTGCTACTTCAATATCAAACTCTATGCTCTGGCCCTACTACTAAATAGCAGGGATGCGAATATTATAGTGCCATCACTCGTCCTCACTACCTTCAGGGTGTGGTTAAATTAATTTATCACTATTCATACTACATCACCATCCAACATTGTATTCGTAGGGGACGCTGTCCTGAGTCACCTATGTTGGTAGATAGTGGCGGCGATGTTGCTAAGGGTTAGCCTTATCATGTGCGGAATGAACGGACTGGTTTGCGGTTTTGTTTGTGTAGCAGAGGCGTGAAGTTAATTTTTGCGAGTGAACTTAGGAAAACGTATAGTAATGGAATAAATGCGGTCATCAGAATTCCCATTTTGAAATGTGATAGTATCCTTTGTTATGCTGTCGCCAGTTATTTTGTCTGATATGAGCCGCATGAATCCATACGGTATTCAGAGTCCAATTGGTTCAGGACTGGAATGTGTTACTCCATACGTGTGTTGAACTCATCAATTGGAACACACGGGTTAAGAGTTACTAGATTTCATGTGCTTCAAAATCCCTATGTATCTTAATCCATCGTCACATTAGAAATGTTGGGTTTGTTTTAGAACGCGATCCAACAAGTTCATCTCCTCAGATATTTGGCCGGTCAACTTGATACTGGTGTAGTGAGGACGAGTGATCGCACTATAATATTCGCATCACTGCTATTTAGTAGTGGGGCCAGAGCATGGAGTTTGATATTGAAGTAGCAACAGGAAATATACAAGAAGAAACATCGGAGTGCAGCATCACATGAAGTGGTTCTTGGTACGTAAGGGAACGTAAACGAACTGAGCATAGACGTCTGTAGCAACCGTGACCGTCTGGGTCCAGTACCGTACGCAGATGAGTGCTTTTGTTGGTTATCATGTTGAAACACATAATCCATATGTTGCTTTCATGAATATATAGCCCTCGTGCCATCCGCGTTCTTGGATCTCAAAACTAGGGTTTGCAGTTCACCTGCCAACCCCGGGTCATTCAAAATTGTGGGTGCCTGGTTTATATGATTGGAGTTAAACAGATCGTTTTTATTTGTCTTTTCGCCATTTTTTCCTAAACATTCGGCAAACGCTATTGTTCATTCTGCTAAATGAAATCAAGCCTGGTTTCCCGTGGCCACTTACAATGTGATGTTCATCCTGCTTTCGAATCTGCTCATCCGATTGCGTTACATACAAACTTGATGTGTCCACAACGGTACAAGCCGCTTCGGGAAACAGTCTAGTTAATTGAGACCGAATATCTGTCAGAATTACGGATTCCTTCCAACTGTTAAGAGATTTTGCTCGATATAGGTTGAAGATGGGTTGAAATAGCTCACAACGTTCCCATTATCGTGGACATTTTAACCGGTCCCCTCTGACAAGAATCACTATACTAGGGCTTAACCTTTGCTGACGCTCTTTAGTGATGCATAGCCTTGGCACGGTGAGCATTTGAACTCCTATCGGGCTTTCTTGAGGCAGTCGTGTTGGTCGCTTCACGATTGGGCTCATATTTGACACAATTTTATTGTCGTTTGTAAATATTTCTTCATGTTCACATGGTATGGCTTCTGAGATTACCCGATCTTCTTGAGAGGAGCCGCTGTACATAACCTGTAAAATTCAGTGGATGTATCCATGTCCATCAGTTTTTTCTTTGCTGATAAGTAGTGGATAGCTTTTGGTTGATATTATTTGGGCATGACTTACAACGGATAACACTCCACATTCTTGTAAATTATTTATAGATAGGCTGTTTCGAAAATAAGTGCTTTTCTAGATGCTCTGTCATGTTGGAGGTCGTTAACGTTACATATCCTGCCACGATCGTGAGTTAAGCTTCCACCATGCTTTCAAGAGATAACCGATTTGTCCACTGTGCCGCTGACTTCATCTTGTGCATGACCGATTTATCATTCGTTTGTGAGTAATAAGTAAGTAGGTTACATAGAACGTGTGTCCTCTTAGACGAATCAAACAAACCGACAAAGAAATGACCTTTAATGAGCTGGTCATGTTTTCATCGACTGGCCGACATATCTAATAAACAAGTTAGAACGACAACTTCATATCAATCTTACCATATGCATTAGTCCTAATCAGCTACGGTTCACTGAAAGTCGCCCAGATCATGACCACAAATTGGATTAAACCTAGTTTGCTTATTCAAAAGCAACTATTTGTGAGGCACAGGTGGCCTTGGATTTTTTTGTTGTGACTGTGCTTTTGCGCTGACGGGACAATACAAAACGCTGTCAGTGTTTGTCATCCAATTTTTCCGTTAAATAATATTTAAACAGTTGCTTTACAATTTACCTCAGCAAAATATAGAAAAATTATCTGTTCTTGACAACAGTCTCTGGAACGGTGGCTTGAGGAGATGGAACTTATCAGTTATTGATATTGTGCATACACTTCTGTGAAGTTCTTAGCTGTAGTAGTATTCAGACCTGTATGCACTTTGACAATGTTCCTGGGGAGTTCTCCGAACGGGAGTGCAATAGCGAACAACAGAATAACATAGATGCACGACCACATTACTTTTTATCTAAGACTGCTGTCTACGACGAAATTTAAAGATCCAATGTAGTACACTGTGTTAGATTTGCACGAACTATGGGAAATTAGTTTCCCTGTAGATGCGCACTTGTTAATCGGTGGCGACTTTAAGTTTGTTCCGTCAAATTAGGGACCCTCGTAGTCAGGCTGTCTGTTACATATTATACAGACTCGCAGACAACCACCTCCCAATTACCACGGCCAAATGTAAAGTGATGCACCACCATCATTCGGACTGCACACAATGTTTTTGAGGGCGAAAAACTGAGTGCCACAACACATGAAGGTGACCTGGATAAGAGTGTCTCTAGTACCCTTAGCCTGTGTCCTGACAGTACGTCAGTGACCAAAAAAGGCAGCTCGATAGCTGGGTTACCCAGACTGTTTGGGCGGTTCAGTTTGTTAGTGCGCACCGTATGTTGCGCTAAACATTCACTCTTGTTCTCCTAATCTCATAAAGGGCATTAATCTTATTGGGAAGATACAGTACAAACATACAGAACGGGTTACGACACGGCGTTGTCGATTCGATTCAAGATAGCTGCTCAAATTGGGGTAAATCTCAGTGCGTTACCGGCACAGGAAACGAGACCTGATCTTTGTATATGGGATCCGCCATCATGCTCAAAGTCCCTTAAGAAAAATACTAGTGTCTAGCAAAAATACCCATCTCATGGATAACTGGTTAAAGCTACAACGCTAGATGAGTCACGTGACCTACACAGCACACTGTTTTAGCGTCCGGGCGTGCCCAGCCTAGAAAGACCTATTAGAGTCTCCATTGAGTGCGACAAAACTATCAATGCAAACTTAATGCATATACTCGGGACACAAAACCAGTCGTTTAGATAAGCTGATCATCAGAACGATTGTGGTAAAATAAAGACATCTTCGACCTTTCACTGCTATACTACCCAGCTGCTGCCTGCTATGTGTTGCAGTGCGAATATTATTTGCTTGATAAGCAGTGGTTGGGTTTCTGTTTCACTCACTATCCTCTGATTTTCTTCTTCACAATCTTCATAATTACGCCGTGAAAACGACGAAGTACGATGCGTTTTGCAGCGTTTCATCTATATACCGACTCTGTGAGTAGTCGTGCGATGAACGCATGGACTTAAGTACCGTTACTGATAAACATGTGCATAAGGAGAATTGGGTACAGTTGGACCATGGGTCTTTAGAACTAGCACAGAATACCAGAGACTCAAAGTGTTCAAATTGCGAAAAACATAAATCATCAACCTATGAAGTCATAAATAATTACGAGACTTATCAATCTGTCCAAAAAATTCCAAATTGCCGACAAGCTTCACTACATACTAATTACTTAATATCATCCATTTCTTATGTGTATCAATTTTACCACTTCCATACAAATCTAATCACCTGGTTTAAAGGACCATCAAAGAACAAAACTTACGAGATGGATTTTTAAAATGCGCGAACTCTTCAATGCGGCTGTTTGGGGAAGTCTACTCTTACTTGTGAATTACACGAGTGAATCGGGAGCTGTCAGACCAGAGTATCTGTAAAAAAATCAGTGCCTATCTCGAGGGTAATTCTACAGGAGCACACTTGTGGGTATTCCGTGTTGAGCCATGCCAAACAACGCAGTGGCGCGGATATCCGTTTGCCACACTGACGAAAAAAAAATACAAACCAAAAAGTCCATTGAAAAGTCAAGAAGAAAGTGGAGTTACTGAAAGATTTGTTGAATTGTAAGTATACTCTTAAGTGAAGCACGTTGCCACATCGGACAGAGATTACAATCTGCAATGACAGTGACCCTGGTGTCATCAATCTGGCAGACGTCATCTATTGACTTTACTTAGTCAAGGTTTTAGTGGTCTGTAACAACGCAGTAGTTTTACTAAACAGATGATCACGGTGGATAATGTGCCAGGTGCTCTGCTGTCATACGGAGTGTGGACAACTTATGCAGATTGAGCATCTTTATCATTTGCCCAGTTGGTAACATATCTGACGAGATTTGCAGTAAGCGCTGGTGAGTGATCATGTTACTTATGCGATCGTCTAGCTTATTGCGGAAGAGCCAAACACTACACATTCATCCACAAATTCGTCATCGTCAACCAAATGTTAGAAACCATGGTGTAAGACATTTTTTCACTTTGACAACGAAGGCGAGAGCAGGCAACGGCTTTCATCGATTACAAACTAATGGCGACATCCAGGTGTGTGTGGAAGAGTTGAGTCACAAGTGGAATGTCAGAATTAATGGTCTGAAGGTGGAAACAACTCGGTTTGGAAACAGCAGTTTGAAGACAAGAAGCACGTATTGTTGAGGACAACGGTCATTTGGCAGACAATTATGTCCTCACATTATTTCTCGCCTCATTGGTATGCGTTATATTTTTGCGGATAATTTATACAATAACTCAGTTTCCTGGAGACTCGACCGTCCAGTCTCTACACTGCATCGTGCCTGTTATCGCACATACTTTCCACAACCGCGGGTAAATTCCTGATATTGATTCCCAGCATTAGTCTAAAGTGGTCTCTCGCGTTGTTGTGCTTGCACGTTCACCGCCTTATAGTGGAGACTGTAAGTTTTAGTTCACTTTGCACTGGTTTAACCCTTCTCACAAAATCTTTCTATCATGTTATGCCATTTTGCATTTCTAGCTGGAAAAGGGTTGAAGCGAACAAGATACACTGAGTAATAAGCAGGAAAGGCTGCTTCATGGTTGTGAACTCCAGGTTTAGGTCCAAGGTCTACTTACCGACAACCAATCCTTCAGTTTACACGCTAAAGCAATGTTTGGTATCGTTAATTGTATATGATTACCTATAGAATCAGTTTGGTGAAAGGGTTATAAGAGTCCTGACGAACTACGATCGACGTGCACGGGAGTGTAACTCGCGATCTTAAGTTTGACGGCTGATCCCATACACCTGGAGTCACCTTTAACCGTTTTGCATGTACCCAGCTTTTAACGCATTATTCCCAGTAGGCAGAAGCCGCAATACCTTCACAGCAGATTAAAGTTTCTACTGCTAAGGTCGCCTGCTATTTGGCTTCCACGTGTTATTAACGTAATAATTTTCAACTAGATTCAGGCTACTCATTGACGCCAATGAGTAGCACACAACATCATGATTCCTTATGATAGTTCGGCAAATAAGAATTGTCGCACCGTTTTTCACATTAGTCCAATTATTCAGTTTTCTACCATCCGTTTTTCCGTTTTGTCGCACCGCTTTTCTTCCACATTCTACTCTTATTCTTGTCGCATCAATTTACTCTAGACGACGTGGGGGCGTCATCACGCAGTTTTATGACTTTTGCGTGTAAAATAATCCACAGTTCTTGAACCTGACAAAACGGCGAACTTCTGAGTGGATAGGCCTACGCAGTAGCATATGTAAAATGGTTGGCGATAATGAATAATCTTCCCACCTCACTAGAGGAGCATATCTCGCCACGCAAACTCGTCGAGACCAATACGATTCAAATGCACGTTCACATATTTTGTCTGGATGCAACGAAATTGAAACGACTCCGATTGAGTATGAGTCTCTAAGGTGGTTGATCCGGATAAAAAGTAAAAACGACGGTAACGAAGACGAAGCACTCGACCTTCAGTGTACCTGAAGAGAGGAATGTTCAAAGACAATCCCTCGGCGTCTCAACATTCATAAACGCCGATTGTTAAAGGTTTCGAAAATACGTATTAAAACGTGGACTCTCTAAGCGGACATTTTGCGTGAATATATCAATCAGCTGAGTTCCACGATTATGGAATACTCGTAGCGTTGACTGCAGAAATCTGAAGTTTGTGTGTGTGATTAGTGGAAATCTCAATCAACATACTGCATGTCTGACGGTCGACGGTTCTCGTCTAAGAAGCTCACTATTCAATTCATTGAGCGAAACCTTATCCTCACAAAACATAGGAGACTAGTGTAGTTCTCCTGTCTGGAATACAACGGATCTTCCATCCTATTGCTCAACGTAGAGGAAAATAATTATAAACATAAGGAAGATGGAAAAAATCTCGTAGAGCTGTGTACGAGTTCTCAAGTCAAATAAAATACCCGTTCTAAACGTTTCGAACCACATATCGGATTTCGTGATAACACTGCATGAGTGCCAGTAGAAGCATTATCACTCATCTTCTCAAACCATCTTTAACAAACAGCCACTTATTTGTTATCCTACGATCTGATTAGACATGGGCATAGAAGAGATAATCTGTGATTAAACCATGTAAACAATAAGCAGTTATACAGTTACCATCCTATTGAAGAAACTTCGGCAAACTGTAACCGGTAAGTATTCATTTTATAGGTAACGAAGGATAGTTTTCTAAAGTCTTGGCTATTGTTGACAGTATTCTGTTGTAAAATAAAGAATTTTTGTTATTACATTTTACACTCTGTCTGTGGACCAGTGTTCAATATCTTGACGTTAATGTTCCATCTAGGTGCGAAATGTCCCTACGGATGGCATTTAAGGATTCACGCACGATGCAATAATTTTTCAACTAAACTTTCTTTCCTGCTAAAAGGACAGTTCCTTCTTGCCGAGCGAAATGAATTTAACAATATATTAGTCGAACGTCACGGCCTAGTTAATGGGTTATTATTGTCTACAAGTGTACGAATATCAACAGGTGTCTTATTTGATGGCATGTCTACACCATCTGGATTAGGGAAGTACAATAGGGTTGAAATTGACCGTATAGAGGTGAAAAGTGGCGGGAAGAATGTGATTTACTGTGCAAATGGCCACAGGAGAAATTCTGGAGCGTTCTCGAGCGCTTTCATTAGCCATCTGAAGCTTTTGCTCTGCTTTTTTGAAAATTCCCAATAAGTTCCCATAAATAATACCTCTGAAGTGGATATGATTGTTCCGGTATAAGCCAACCACTCTGCTTTATAATAACGTCACATTCTAAAACCGAGGTAGATGTGCAAAAGTATCAGGCAAGTAGCGTAGATATGCTGAGTCACGAAAAATAAATAAAAGTAGAACAATTCGTATAAATATTAATGATTAGGTATTTAGGGTACATGTCGAATTTTAGTACTAGCCATGCTCGAAAAGATGTTTGAAAAACTTTTTCCAGTTTTACCGGGAAGCACTCCGTTTCACAACAAAACCTCGAAGTTTATTTCCCGTTGACAATAAACCGTATGTCGCTGTTAACTTCCAATACTTGTTAACCTGTTAACTTCGTTGTACCCTAATTAACAGTAATACATAAGGGTTAATTAGTAAGTTTGAATAAATAATATAGGGTTTATTTTCTTGGGCGCAAATCAACTGAAGAAACACACAGTTACAGCAAACAAATCACTGTTTATAAGTAGTGAGAAATGAGTGCATATCTTCGTAACTTAATGCTGAACTAGTCTGGTCTCAAAAAGTGAACATCGTGTGATCGTTGGTTTAGAGAACATTTCTAGTCGTATTGATAAAGCGCCTGTGAGTGGACTGGCAACTTCTATGAAATGGCAAGTTTTAATTTCCAGTAGCTCATATGGTAAATTATCACAACCGTACAGTGTGAATCAAGATAACCTTATACTAGCACACTATATTACGGAGTATCTGTGTAGTGCACATATCGGAACAGGAAGGTAAAATAGCCCGATTCTATAGACGTTCTTGTGAATGCGCCGCTTCTCAATTTGTTCGACGGGCAGTGGACATATGTTAGTTACTAGTGAGTAGTCGGGGATTTGGTTAATTTCAAGTTGAACATCACCCACAATTGATCACAGCTGTCGCATCCCCATAGACTTTCCGCTCTAATTAGAGCGAAACTCGAGTCTAGTGCTTCTTTTCGAAAGGGGCCGACTGGAAAGTCTATAGGGATGCGACAGCTGCGATCAGTTGTGGGTGATGTTCAACTTGAAATTGTTAGTTAACCAGGAGACATTTTGAATCGATTACTACAAAGAATTGAAGACAGACTGTTGAACCGTGCTGACCGGCTCCGTATAAAGTACAGAACGTAGAGTTACACTGGCATCGCAGTGAATATATAACGCGTTGCTTACGTACGTTACACATCAGAAAACAGTAAGCATGAAAGATATTTAATGAAGTGAACAGATGCCACGCATGTTGTTACTGCAATAAACCCTCAAGATGAAGAAGGACACAACCGTAAAAATCAATCAACAGTTTGGATCTGCAATGAATATCAGGGTGGGGCGTTCAGTAGATGATGAAATATGACTGTGCATAACCCATTCGGCTTCATTCACTTATACTTTTTTTCCAAATTAGGATATCACTTTTGCTCCACTCGATGCCAATGGAAGATGCTTAAAAGGGTTCCTAGGTTTCAGTTACGAAGGAGATCGCCTGACTAAGACGCACATGCGTAGGCTAACAGACGGGGATTGGTTGGCTCTTATGAACTTAGTTAACACAGATCTGCTGGGTGTAGGAGTAGACGAAACCAGTTCGACTGAACTCCGCTGTTAGGCTGACGGGGGCGCAGGCTAATACGTACGCGGTGAGCACTGAACGAGTGGGTTCGATGTAGAGAAAACATAGACAACACCCCTGACGAGCTAGTTGTCCGTTTGTGAATATATGGACCATCCACTCAATGGTCATCGTAATGCGAACGGTCAAATAAGCCATGCAAGTTCTGTCTTGCATTTTATATGTTATGAATGTGAAAGATGCTTGACCTTGAGGGTTGTTTATTGCTCGAAATCTCTTATAAGCTACAAACTGGTAAATTCGACTTGACCGTGAACACCAACTAGGTGAATTAAGATCTTCATGCGTGTTTCGGGTAATACAAGAACTAATGAAAAAGTTCACGATGAAAACGTTACATTTGGTGTATCTCCTAATTTGTAATAATTGGTCACTTGTTTGCAGTAATACTGACTAACCTGGATTTCAAAAAGGGTTCCCACCCAGTCGACCACCGAACAATTGTGGTAAAGGCATCATGACTCGAAACCTTGAATTAGTGCTTCCTTGTTAAACAGGTACGAACTAGTGCCCAGTGATCATTAAAGCTAATAGGGCTAGAAGTGTCGACCATAGAACTGGACTTGCCAAGCATGACCCAACGACAAGTCTCTGATCCCTAAGTGCAGATCCACTGGCTCGTTGCCACGCCATATCTACTTGATCGCCTGGTTGACTGACAAATCCTTATCATCCCTCTACCAAGCTGGGTAGCGAAAGTAGCCACTCGAGTACTCGACAAAACATTTTGGTGCCCTACTCGTGAAGCCACATTGGGATGCGTGTGCATCTGTTACGGCTTAGCGCGCTGCATACGTAATTCGGAATGTGTTATATGCGATATCTTGTCTTTTTCAGTCTACGATGTCACAATCAGATCGGCATAAGCTTCGGTCGTCGTTCGGACGACAGAATAAGCTGGGAACGCCCTGTATTGGACACTATACAGGTACCCATCGGAGTGACAGTTCGACGTTTGAAGGCAAGGTTGAAAAACTCACAGTTGCCGGTCGATCACTGTCTCCATGCTCGGTGCATAATGTCCTGGACAGGTAGTAAACGATGGCATGCCCGTAATGACTTAGATGTAATTAGAACGGAGCAAACCGAATCATGTGCCTGGCGTAGGTATCTACTGGCGACTGTAATAACAGAACGGTAGGGTTTATAGCAGAGTAGCCGCAATCAACCGTGTTCCAGAACTGTGGCTGATCAAGATAATAATGAACATTGGGAGTGGTTGAGTAAGTACGAAAATATCTCACCCGGCAGCTTACAATGAACCAACCAAACCACAACAGAAATCAATTAGTGGACGCACATCAGTCATTCGCCTCGTTTAACCAATACTTCCTGAGAAATAGAACTAAACATCAGGGGTAGGTGATTTCAGCCTCTCAAGTACTGTTCTCTCTGTTGACATGTTCCGTGAACTACACTACACGCTTAACATATGTACAGGTTGTCACCGTCCTGTCATTAAGCCTTGTCCCCGGGACGAATAATTCGCTTGGTTTACTCATTGCACCCCGCAGATGCGTGTCCTTTCAGTTCGTACAAGCCCGTAATCCTCGTGTCTATCAGTTTACTTATGTGCAAATTAGCTGTGTGACTCTGTTCGCACCTGAAAAACTTCCGGATATCCTAACTTAACACTGGGGCAAGCGAAAGTGATATACAGACTTTTAGACTGGAGGAAGTATAAGGAATATGTAGTTCATGAAGTGATCGGTTTTTTGTTCATCTTCAATTAATTGCATAGTACGAATAGAGTTATTGTTATTATACCTAGCTGTCATATCGAAAAACGAACAGAACAACCATGGTCTGAGGGGTACTAAGCAATCTCAATTTAGTAGGAAAGCACTATCTCTTTTACAGAGAAACACGTTTACCTTCAAGACTGCTAGTGGGCGACAAGTATGTTGTCTTACTTGCCCATTCGTTATTAAGTTCTATAACCGTGAATCAAGAAATTCGGTTGTTTAAACCTAATATGCATTCGAACAGCTCGTTTATTCACCATCACTAACAAACAAATCCGACGTCGCAGGTGACCGCCGTTTCTGATTGGCTGGCGTCGATTGACCGCAGTTTCGCTCGTTACAGCCTATGCTCTAGTCCTGATTGGCTGAACGTTCTCCAGTCAGGAGATCATTCCGGTTAAATTTCATCACACTTACCATCACCAATTACTGACATGTGAACCCAGAAGTGAAATGATACTGGGGCCCAAAATGCTCCTGCACCCTAGTAATTATTGACCTGTTATGCACGTTTAAACTGTTAGAGTATGAATACCACCTTACGCTGGATAACGACCACCGGATATGTGGGTCCGAACCTGTACCCCGTCAGCTCTGCCTTATTAGATGAAACAAACTCCAGACGAGTAAGTCGATTGTTTTAGTCAAAATCATTCGTTACTCCATAAGTTAATGTCGCATCTTAAAGCCACTGCGAGCAGCTCTGCACGATAATGGGGGATTAGAGAACAGGAAGAACAGTAAAACCAACCGATACAATCTTCCGAAAGAATACAGACGTCGTCATTTGTTCGACCAGAAGAAATCAACAAAAACGCTGAGGATTCGAATATACATTGTTATGAGTCGAACTATAAACCTCGATTAAATAGACATTTAGGTCATTTGTAAGCTAAAAAGATGGAGACACCTTTGAAATGGTCAAGAAAGCAGAAGGAATCCGCGAAGGCATCAAACAACCACTAAGTAATCCTAAGGAAGCACTGGTTAAGTATCCTTGCTTGTTCATCGAAGCATTTCCGGGTCGAATTGATAAGAAAGATTTGAGTTACCTGAGACTCGAGCCAGCGACCACAGGTTTGTCGATTGACGCTATCACTGAGCTAACTCGTGTGATAATAAATTCATCATGTGCTTAAGACAAGGCCGACGCAACAACTCACCCAGCTGCTTTGAAGATCAAGTAGCTACTTCTACCAGTGGACTTGGGAGGGAGTAATGAGCAAAAGGCTAAATAAACTGATCGTAGGGGTGTTCACTTTTCACTGTGAGAAGGCCAACTTAAATAGTGATCTATCTTTCCCAGTGCTCCAGACCAGAAGAGGCATAGAGACGACGAAGAAGCAACACCACGCAATGGCACCAACAAAAAACTTAAAATCAACATTCGGGTGTTTGTCTAGCGGAGTGATCTGTTATAAATGCTACTGCCTGGATATCTGACAATCCCAGCATTTGGCTTATCCTAGTCCCGAATGTTACTGTTGCATGTGGTGTGTAATCAAATTAATCTGGACTGAAGTTTTGGTCGAAAAACCGACGGTGAAGACGGTGGTAGCAATAAATTTCAGTGTTCGAGCCATGAATGAAGTAATTTAATCGTCTGAAGTTAAACTTGAGATACTACGTAAGAAGTCAACTTTCTGATGCATACGATATGACAACCCGATGAGCACACTTAGATTGCCCAGATATCCAATACTCAGACTTCTTCAGTGAGAATGACAGATGAGAACATAACTTGATTCGTAAACATAAAACTGAACCACTTCACGTTTTGCATCTCTTCAGTGGTAACCTGTAAATTAATAAACGCAAAATCTCCTAACCTACCAACCAGTAATTCCACCTGGTTGATACTACGATGTAATCGAAAATAAGGCGAAAAGTGTAATAAAGGAGTGTATAAAAATCTCGTAAGTTGGCAATAGTAAAATTGACAAGCAAAATCGACAATGTTGGCAGGTCAACACATAGCGCGACGTTGATATTCGGCTGTGGCCACTGTGTAATCTTCCAAGCGGAAGCATCGTTTCCGATTCTGATGCAAGAACCTAAAACGATAACCCGACAAACAGAAAGCATGAGTATAGTTAGGAGCAGTAGTATATTAGAAGCACTCGGGGGGCAACGACAGTATGAATATACATCAATCAAGAAAACGGAAGTAATGGTGTCACAAGCAAAGACTTTGGAGCATTCTTCAGGTGTCTAAGATTTTGAGATTGACGAATAAGAGGCAGACAGGGGACCTTATATCAGAGAGCAGCGGAATGATTGGGAGGCATATGATTATCCAGGTGTACCCAATAGTTTACACCCAAATGAGATCAACCATTGATCACGTGTTTGTGCAATTTATTGATTAACCCCCATTTTAAAGGAGATACTGCTATACAACAATCGTACAGGCAGACCACCTAAGTCCACTGTTCTAGCGGCAACCATGCGGAGAAGTTTTTACAACCAACCTAAGCGATTTGAAAACCGATGTGTTTCTTTTATGTAACTTTGTACAACGGGCTACATTCATCATCATTACCAATAACAATAAATCAGTAGTTAACAAGTAACTGTCATCCAACTATGAAACGAAGTTTTAAGTTAGAGATAAAACAGACGGGCGGAAAGTAAAAGTTCTGGGTATTCAGAGATAAGCTTTTACTTTATCTCTTATGCTCAAAGCTGTTGGTAATACGGTTTTCCAAGTCAACAATCCACGAAACCTCACAAATCTAAGCAACCGTAGCAATTTTGGAAAAGTACTTTTAACCGCATCCTCAGGTGCTCTTTTGTCATCGTAATTATGAACAGCAGTACAACAGTATTGTACTCAGTGAAGCATGACATACTGTCCAAAGTCATGCGAACTGTTTGAACAGTTGGAAAGATGTCAAGAAATTTTTCCAGAAAGTGTTGGTCATGTAGTAAGAAACTAGTTCAAATAATAACTACCGCTCAGTATGGATTGAAATGAAAAATCGGCAGTGGATTACGAATGCTACCGATGCGGAGATAGCGTTCTTGACCTTCTTTAAGCCAGTAACTAAAATTAGGCAGAATTCGGACCCATCGAATATCATATGATCGGGGATAGCATAATTCCCCTAGTGTGTCGGTTTCCTTCTAGGAGCTGAAAATAGAATTCAATTAGATGTTGGACGTAATCCTTTTTGTGCCAAAACTCAGCTACCTATCTAGAGATACTGATTTTTAAGCCAATCTAAGGTGTTCTACGATAGGATACCTTGGTTACTGATCGACAGTCGAATAACTTGATTGCCACGTATTAAAAACCTCTCAATTTGATCGCAGCTTTCGCAATTCCAACACTCTCTAAGCGGCCCACTTCAAAAAGAAGCACTGGACTCGAGTTTCACCCTTCCTGGAAATAAAAAAACATTCTTATAGATTGAACATCACCCACAATTGATCGCAGCTGTCGCTTTCCCATAGACTTTCCAGTCGACCCCTTTCAAAAGGCAAAAGCACTGGACTCGAGTTTCGTTCTCATTAGAGCTCGTCAGTAGTGCATAGTTGATTACTCATTAGTAATCAAATACCGCTCAACAAGTCAATGATTTCAACTTGGAGAGAAGTCCTAGTCGAGGGGTCATCGATTGGAGTTAACAGACAGTAACTGTGTTTCCTCTCGAGGCGTTCGGGCAACCTGATCATTACTCACAAGCGAAAGTGGTTGAGTGTTCACATATGATAACTCGGTCGTGCCTAACGTGAGGTCAATGGTGCAGTGGTAAACACGGTTGCCTCATGAACAGCATGTCCGTAGTACAGGTCCCGGCAGTGGTGATGATATGCACTACTGACGAGCTCTAATGAGAACGAAACTCGAGTCCAGTGCTTCTGCTGTTCGAAAGGGGCCGACTGTATTCTCTGTGGGGATGCAACAGCTGCGAGCAATTGTGGGCGATGTTCAATCTGTATGAAAATCAAAATCCCCTACTACTCATTAGATGTACATTCTTGTTCAGGCCGGTCATTGTGCGCGTGAAGTGAGCGCTGATTAGACACTAGACTATTAACCACGTAATGCGCACGGCTAAATCATCATAGTTAAAAATGAAGCAACAACGGGACGAGCATTGCCCTTAAGAGACCGAGTACACCTAGTTTCCTACAATGTACCAAACAAACCACGACAGTCCGTTAGTCCATTCTTGGGTATTTCAATAGAAAGCTTAGGTGGCCTATATAAGCCCCGTAACCGTACATAGCCAGGGGACTGTCAAATTCGAGAAGTCCAAAATACAAATTTATTCGAAATGAATGCAGTCGCAGACTCAAAGGTGCACTGCGTGATGACGTG
>JTDE01003285.1:24150-41004 GCA_014338405.1 Paragonimus skrjabini miyazakii | reverse complement strand
TTAGCACAGAAACGAAGCAGATAGAATAATAGTCTGTCCTTTCAAGATAAAAAGACATTCTATTTCTCTTGACCGTTAGACTAAATGACATTGACGGTCTTTGCGCAAGATTTAAGTTAGTCTGATTAGCTGCTGTATTCAGAGCTCATCATCATCATAGCAATCATGAGCCTGACCAAAAGGTACAGTGGCTCGGGCCGGCGCTCACCTCAACAGTGACGTGGAATATGCTGGAAGAAAACGCTACTAAGAAGGTTGAAAATTATCAAAAGAAGACTAAGCCGGAGAACTAGGAATGGTATGGATACAGGTAAGCCATTGACTGCGACACACCACCATCTCGGATAGCGTCTCTAACCAGCGGTTCGAGTGATCACGAGGACCCCATCCAGGTAGGCGACACCTACTCACTTTGCTCAGTGGAGCAGCCAGGGTCTCCATATTTCGTGACCACGTTGTTGATTGACCATCATGTGGTTTCACCCAACTGTTGGTGGTCTCAGTATATAATGTCCGGCACGGTAAACGGTCAGATGACATACAGACTGCGTGACCTAATCACCACAGACTGTGAAACGTGAGTAGTTGACTAATTGATCGCGCATACCGAGCGTTCCGGAATACTCGCCAGCGACTGCTGTGTAACTCACGCGATCAGTCCACTAAATGTGGGCTAAGTGGCGGAGACAACCATGATCAAACACAGCAAACCTGTTGATATCTTCCTTGTGAACAGGCCACGTTTCCGAATCATAGAGCAAAATGGAATGCACAAAGGTATTGTACACCCTTTCTTTAAGCGACACCCGACCGTCTTTTCGACGCCACAGATGACGCAGTTTGTCAAAAACAATTCGTGCCTTTACTATTCTCGCTGATGTCTCATCAGCAATATCACTGGCTGACGAGATAGTGCTACCCAAGTATGTGAAACTGTCCACAGTCTCATGCGGATTACCTGCAATAAAGAGAGTAGGAGTGTAAATGCCCCAGTTCTGAAACAGCACCTTGCACTTTGAAGATGTGAAGCGCACTCCATACAAACCAGCCCGGTAACTCACCTTGTCCAGCATGGTCTGCATATCTTCAGCAGAAGGGCTAAGTAAGACAATGTCGTCCACGTACTCCAGATGGGTCAATCTAACACCAGGAAGAGGCTCAACACCAAGCCCATTGGATTTCCGAAGCGCACTCCCCAGAATGTCGTCCATGATAAAATTAAACAGGAAGAGAAAAATCGGACACCCCTGACGAACACCACTAGAAGTGATGAACGCCCGAGATAGTTGCCCATACACTCTCACCCTGCTTACAGAGTGTGCATACAATGATCTCAATAGATTCACGTATTTTACTGGTA
Source organism: Paragonimus skrjabini miyazakii (assembly GCA_014338405.1). Classification (NCBI taxonomy): domain Eukaryota; kingdom Metazoa; phylum Platyhelminthes; class Trematoda; order Plagiorchiida; family Troglotrematidae; genus Paragonimus; species Paragonimus skrjabini miyazakii. The sequence goes on along the minus strand of JTDE01003285.1, from coordinate 39,644 downwards.
CACCCTTGCGAAGGAGACAGCTCCAGAGAACGTTACGAGCAACTGAATCGAAAACAGCTTTGAAGTTTAAAAAGACCACGACCTATGGCTAACTATATGAGTGCCGATGTTCAAGATTTGTCGCAGAGTAAAAATGTGGTCAACGCAACCTCGGCCGGATCGGAATCCTGCCTGTTCTTCGCGTATCCGACTTTCTCTGGGCTTAGTGAAACGATGTAAAATGAGGCCAGCGAGTAACTTGGACGCAATAAACACCAAACTGATGCCTTTGTGGTTGTCACAAAGATTTCGGGTCCCCTTTTTGAAAACGCGAATTACTGTTGGTAGGCATTAATCCCAGATCGTCTGGAGGAGTTTCGTCAGTTTTGATGTCAACCTCTCTCCATCATCCTTGAAAAGAGAAGAGGAGAGGAGGTCTGGACCAGGAGCTAGGAATTGGGCGATGACTATCCATGTGATATACATCAAATTCTGTCGCAATTGCAGATGTTTTCGCAACAAGCTTTCAGAACCACTTCGATCTGTTCCCGGTGTTTTTTGGGTTCTCTCGCCTGACTTGGCCAGAGTGGTTTCTTTGTCAGAGATGTGTGTTAAGTGTTCCTCGCATCTTTATTGTTGGAATGTTACTATATTTAATATATTATCAGCGCAAAAAACAACACACTTGATATGTACACGGTTATCCCAAGACACATGACAAGCGCCAACAGAATGACGCCGCCCGTAAATGACCGCTATATAATGACGAACTATTCATGGTTAGGCTGAACGGAGAGGTCACCATGTGACACAATGTCACTTGTGATGAAACACGTTAATAGAACTGCAGAAATTATAGAGTACACATAATTGTAGCCGTCTTCCCCCTGTTGTGATCGGTTATTGCACGAACTCCCGTGTAGGTCATGTCAAACATGGGACCACAAACGCGTACACTCATTTGCACGGCTGACGTGCATTCACATACACTGGGTGGCAGTACGTTGTCGTTAGCCTTGGTGGCACTTCACCCATAGGACGTATGCACTATTCTGATAGTCTCTCCTGGCCCATCGTCTTCCTGGCATCGTAGCTTGCCCCTTTTGTTCCTGAAGTCGCTCGTGAGTATTATACTACTTGTCAGTAGCATACTATTCACAACGAAACTGACTGTTATACAAGACACTGATAGCAGCGCGCTGTGTTCGGACACCAAAGAGACTATCCGATGACTCTTCTACAGAAAGATGACCAAGTCGAACATTCAAATTGCCTGCCAAAACCAATACGTCTGAGTATTTGGTCTAAGATATGAGGTTGAGGAGAGCGTCATAAAAAGGATTCACGCTAATATCTGAAATACTTTAGAAGAGACTCAATTGTGGAAAATTACGGTGTCGGCTGGATTTCATTGCTCAACAGTGGTGCTGGTGGACTCTAGAGTGAACTACTTGAGAAATCCTGCTGCGGAAATCGACCATCTGGATCATTTGGTGGATTCCATATGAAACAGTGGGACGGGTGAACAACTGGGTCCAAAGGTGAAATTTCCGAGCTCCTGACGTGGCCTCGTAGTCCAGACGACGGAGCGCTTACCGTGTTTGCGTATGCTGTTTTTGTCGCCAGTTCGCATCCAGCCGAATCCTTGATTTTTCACAATTGGGTCTATTCTAAATTATAAAATTTGCCAAACTATCTATTCGAACTACTGTTTTCTTCAGCATACGTCAATACAGTGAATATAGTGCCTTTTTGAATTGCGTTGACAAAAGGTTATTGAGGCACCGATTCGAATAATTCATAAGTGACTATTAATTAGAAGCAAATCGTGCAAGCATTGTTCTGCATTGAAGCTCAGCGCGACCGCTATCCTGAATGGCCCTTAATAACTTCAGCTTCAGCGCCACCCGAGACCATGATAACCACTTGAATCAACAGTCATTCACGGATGTGTCTAAGAATAGCAGATTATTATCCCAGAGACGCAGTATTCAAGATTCGAGGGTACGCGATAACTGGAAAAGTACACACATCGGCACCGACGGGCCAAACTGGCCTTGAGCCTGACCAAGTAGTGCCGTCTGCCGCAACAGCGACGAAGCAAATTCTAAAAGACTGCTTTCAAGAGTGTTGCAGAAAATAAGGTTGAGTGGAACCGACAATGATTCAGGCACAACAATAATTGCGGCAGATCGTCAAATCAAACAGCGTTTCTGACGAGTTATGCAAGCGATCACAAAGTCTCCTGCCTGGCGAGGTATGCCAAACGGCTAAACTCAACAGATTATTCAACGCTCTAATGAAGTGTCATCACGTCATTGCACAATCAGCTTGTTACTGGCTTTGATTAGTAATGCCCCCATACATCAGACGTTCCGTTGGTATAGATGATGAGCTAGTACAGACTCTGTGTTTTGGCTATCGGACCGATTAACTACGCACCCTGATCTGTTTCTAAGATACACCGCTGAACACCAGGTGCTCATCAGAAACTTCTACCTAGCACAAGTTAAGTATGCTAAACAACGATGGTCAAACAGAGCAACCATGTCAATATATGCCATGCTAGCGGATATGATGGTAAAGACACTGACTGGTTCGGACTATTTACCAGAGCATCAAATCATTTTAACGGTAGTTACATATAATGGGCAACAATTGTGGTAACAGTAACATAACATAAATAACATGCCAAGTTTCATTTATAAGTATCTGTTGACTGGCTGAAAATGATGAAGTACGCGAACAGAACCGCGCACGTCAACGCATGCAAGTAAGACACCTAAGCTGTCAACATGCAGTAATTGAAAGGGCTTAGAACAAACGCAATAACCCCATCATTCATGTAGCTATCAGGCCGATCATAGTAACATGATAGAGCAGTAACCAAAAGTTCGAATCTCGAAAACGTCCAGATATGGATGAGGATGAATGTAGCACATGTACAAGCCAACATGCATGTGTGTGAAGAGCGATCGACACACAAACCACCGTCATCATCTGGGGAGCCCCTCTACCGAAGATAGGCAGACCACGCTGAACAAGGTGTGACCGGGCTGGTTTGTATGGAATGCGCTTCGTACCTTCAAAGTGCAAAGTGTTGCTTCAAGACTTGGGCATCTCCACTCCTACTTTCTTTATTGCAGGTAATTCGCTTGAGACTGTGAACAATTTCACATACTTGGGTAGCACTATCTCGTCAGCTTGTAATATCAGCGGGGATAGTAAGGGCACGAGTCTAACTGCGTCATCTGTGGCGTCGAAAAGACGTTCGGTTGTCGCTGAAAGGAAAGGTATATAATACTTGTGTGCGTTGTTTTGCTCTATGGTTCCGAAATGTGGCCTGTTCGCAACGATGTCAACTACTCACGTTGCACAGTCTGCAGTGATTAGGTCACGTAGTCCGTATACTGGCTGAGCGTTTATCCTAACGAGTGAAACCACATTGTGGTCAAGCAACAACGTGGCCACAAAATATGAAAACCCTGACTGCTCCACTGAGCAAAGTGAGTAGGTGTCGCCTGTCTGGATGGGGTCCTCGTGATCACTCGAACCGCTGGTTAGAGACGCTATCCGAGATGGTGGTGTGTCGCAGTCAATGGCTTATCTGTATCCACACCATTCCTAGTTCTCCGGCTTAGTCTTCTTTTGATAATTTTCAACCTTCTTAGTAGCGTTTTCTTCCGGGATATTCCACGTCACTGTTGAGGTGAGCGGCGGCCCGAGCCACAATACCTTTTGGCCAGGCTCATGAATACTATGATTCTGATGGAGAGCCATTATCAGATGAATCCTAGATAGACATTCATAAAGGGTTATGCAGTTGATTAGCTATGACTACTATGTCACACTGGGGTGTTGCTGTACAGCTCTACGTCACTTTAGCCCTGATATGACACGGGATAACAGTGGAGTAGCGAATAGCATAGTTGTGTCGGTGTTGTATTCCTAGTTCTACACTTGACACGTTTTCTCAGCTTTATAACCCCCGATCCCACAATACGCACTTAACAGTATGCAGAGAAAATGTGTTCGGCTGTAAATCGTGCACATCGAATTGTAACTGTTTCAATCAAATTCCATAATCCACTCGGGGAGTATCGGTTACCTCGTATTATTACACACAATTTCGATATCAAATGATAAACTGGAAACCTGACGAATGGTTAAACAAAATCAATCGACATAATAGCATTGTGATGAAAATCTACTCGATTCACCGCTTATCCAAACCCCCACACAATAGGAGTTCTAACGAGGGACTAATCCAAACGTAGCGTTGAAGATACTATATCAGGATTGGACGAACAGTCTCAATGTTACGCCTTCTGTTAGTCGCTTATTTATTTGTTCCGTATTGCACCAATTAACGTGTGTGTGGTGTGTGTTAAGACGACCAGCCAATGAGTGACTATGATTTTTTTAATACTGTTGTACATCCATAAATTCGGTTTCTTGTCTCGTGAATATAAACTGCTCACTGCAATTAGTACGAGGTCTTCTCCTTATTACTAGCGTGGGAGGTTTCAATTCGAGTACGATTTCCAGGGCTATTCTAAGTCCCTAATTCCGAGTATTACAAGCATCCAATCACCTGAAACGAAAATTTGTTTCACTGAACGGTCAATGTGCTCAAAATGCTGTTAGCCTTCATGGAGTCAACATGGAATACGACATGTTCCTGAAGAGTGATAAAATTCAGACCGGACTAATCCATTTCAAACATTCAAAACGTGGGAATGTACACATTTCCATTAGGATGTGTATTCAGAATGTTAACGAGCTTGTTACCACGCCCATCACTCTTCGTCTATAATCAGACAACGGGACTTCCGGTTGAAGAAATCACGGAAGAGGGCAAACAATCGGACTCAATACTCGGAATGTTGTCGCTTTTTATCCAGCAACCTGTGAAGCAAGATGGTAAGAGTTGTATGAGATGTATCGCAGATAATGCCTTATTCTCACATGGTGCTCAACTGTTTGGTTGTAATTACAAGCTCCTTGATGGCTTGGGTACAAGTTCCAGTGGATTTCGTGCAAAAGGTCCTCGCCCTTTTTCCCTCTACTTTTTATTAGGGATCTCAGTACATTTGTATTCTTTTACACCTTTTTTGTTATATGACAGAGAAGTATCCATTACGAACGCTAATGTACTGCTATCCGGGATTAATAATACCGGTCAAATTTACATTGTCATGAACAACAGTCAACAAAGTACTGTTCAAGGAGTAGTAAATAGGAAGAACTATTGACGTTTACAACCACAACCGATTACAATGATTTTGTCCTGGTTCAAAAGTATGTATAAATTCGTGAATGTGTCAAGCAATAACACAAACAATACACACCTACAGACATCTACTTACCGAACAGTCTGAGTAAATGCATTGAACCGTAAATATCAGACATTCGCTTGTCAACATGTTGCTTAAGTAACTCGGCGTATTGCAGTCGCTCGAATTTGTACAACAAGTGCGATCCGATCACTTGATTGAAATAGTGCTGCAATCCGGCCACAAATTCATGTCGAAGATCAGACGTGATGATCGCAGCGGGCGAACCGACAGTCAATGTCGTATCCGTATGTTCCGATTTGACTTCATTCGTATTTGCATATTGCAAAAAGTCCAGCATGAGGGAAGATATCGGGTAGGAAGCGGGTAGTTCGTAGAGCTGAAATATTAAATAAGCAGTATCGGTTATCACACACCTAGCAGTACCCTCTGTCAAAGATACAAATGATACATCTGTGTCATGTAACACAAATTACAACGTCAGACTCTAGGGCTAGGACATCTGTAACGTATAGATGTTGTAGCTAGAGAAGTTAAAGGAAATTACGTTCAGTGACATGTATGTACGTCGCAATGTTTACTTACCATGCAAGGACAGTCAAAGAAGTGAGGTACTAAAAGCCACAAGGAAGATGTTTTGCCTCCATTTGCAAACTCAGTTGCATTTTGCCAGACGTTGGCATCCTGATTTCAACGGTTGAGTTTTGACAGGAATTATTGTGCTGACCGAAGTTCCGCCCCCTTCACCTGTTTTAATTTTGAGCTGAGGCGTTCTTCTTCTGATGGTCGTGACAGTTAAACACAAATGTCAATCTCGACGTGGTGTTATCTATGGTGATAACTGATTACAATCATAGTGGGTAGACAGAATAAGAGAATCGGATGGTAATGTTTTTGGTGCTGCTCTCTATCAAACAGATGCGAACAATAACAAGGCAGAGAAAAGGAAAACGAGGTATTGCACAAACAGTGATGATTCTAACTTCACGTCCGTTTCCAGCGTTCCAATTCTTTACGTTTCAACGTATTGATGTGAAGAGCTACATTCCTTGAAGGCTGATCATATGTTTACCGCTCGGTTGTCGTCGCGTACGAAACACCAAAGCAAGATCAGGACAACTATTAGCATGCTAAATTTGTCTGTTAACAAAACTGCCTAGCGTGCAGTGTCGTTGATTACAGGATGCTATCACTACACACACGAGATTCACTATTTTCTATGCTAGCGTCAATACATTTCTGTGGCGTTTAGAAAAGCGTCTCTAATCCAATAGCACGACCAGGTTTTATCGTATACACTGATGGATAAAAAAAGTAAACATAAGCTAACACTGCACGACCAATGTGAGTCAAGCGAGAGAAGTGCGAGGTTCTCTATCTCGACTGTACTAATTGACCTCTGCGACTCTTCGATCTATCGAGTTTTGAACAAATTCATATGTCGGAGAATATCCCTAACAGATACAGTCCACATATTTGAGCACTGTGTTTAATATGTTTTTATCAACAACACGACGTTACGTACCAATGGTAATACTCTACGTATTAACTACTTCGTGTGGCCTTCGTCAGGCGTATTGTGGTCGATTACCATTCTAGATGACTGAAACGCAGAAAAGTAAAAGGTAATCGCAACCTCGTGCTGTTCTCAATTCATAGGTTAAGAATTTATATGCCCTTCAAGGCTTCCATTGATCAAAAACTGTGTTCCAGGTGCCTTAGATAGTTCTCACAAAGAACAAACATAGATGTAGGGAAACAGGTGATGAAGTGAAACGGTATCCTAACAAACATTTCACAAACCTCTTGCGTTGTTCAGCATGTGGAATTCGACATTTTCGACAGTAAGTGAATACTTCCTTATCGGAAATATGATGTAGATTGGAGATTAGGAACATGGAGGGATCATTTAGTTCGGTTTCGTGTTGACTGATGTGATTAGTGTAATGCTACTTCTTACATCCCCAGATGGCAGATTGGAAAACAGATCGCATTTGAAAGTTAACTGCGAAACAAGTGAGCCTATCTAAAGTTTAAGCAAATGTGGAGAACACGTTGCAGCATAACTAGAACAATGAGGGTTTTTAATAAGAAGTCGCAAAGGCTCTTTGACAAGTCAAAATAAACACGATAAATACGCTCTACTAGGACGGAGTGATTAATTCGAGAGGAATTAGTCAAAAGTCTGCTTAAATGAGGAAGATGCGATGAGTGTTTAGCTTGTAGGCGGACGAACGTTGACATTTCGGGAAATAACAGGAGTAAACCTTGGTTTAATTGCCAGGACTGCCGGAAAGACTTTGAGAGGAAGAGAAACCATCAGATTTTTGGCAGGTTTACTCCTGGGGCCCTTTCCAGTAAAGGGGTATATAGAGTAACGGATCAATTGCCAATGACCGGGGTACACCATTGGATGCCCAAGTGTCCATGGGTCGGAGTGTTCGAAGCAGGGTTTAACTGTAACTGCATGCATTCAAACGAAATTTCCTGCAGTATGGAAACAAGTACCGCCTGTATAAAATCAAGTTTTTAGCTCATGCACAGAAAAGGTTTCGACACTGCGTAACGCATGGGGTCGTGCGTCAGGTTGCCTAAATCTGAACAGAAGCGGTCGTAGAAACCGAACTCGAACTTGCGGAATTACGATTGGTAGTCCGACATCATGACCACTGAGCTGCTGAGTCAGTTAGAGCTCATCGACAGCGCGTTGGTTACAGCCGATGGAACAGTGACTGTATCAATCCTCGAGGTCATCGGACCATCCCAGAACTATTATATATATATATATCCGAATACAACGTCGATGAAGCAATCAACAAACACGAACTCCCCGCATCGTCGTCCGATAAGAGAGAAGTTCGCGACAAATGGCTTTTACTGAGGCGCTTCGGCTGAAAATTGTGTACAAACGCAAAAGATGTAATTGCATGTTACTCTCAACAAGTGTTTGTTCGGTGGAGGTGTTCCTTAGGAAAGGGACCATTTTATTCGACGAAATCCACTTAATATGAGTGCGGTCAGTGTATAGAACAACGTTGGTTTATCGAAGCTGTGAAAACAATCACCCTCTCAAGAGTGATAGTGAGGTTTTAACAAGACTGTTAATGGTATAATAAAGTGTCATAAACTCACCTGATGGAAATTAAGTAACTATCACAAAACGATAAAGGATCATGTGAACGTAAACCGTAATAATATCTCCTATGCCGTTCGGAATAGACGATAGATGAAAAATAAACTAATCGGTGTTAAACCATCGATTAGTTCTAATATCGGTGCATCAGTAAGATAGCACGCAAATTAGTGTACTATAGTGTTACAGAAGTTTAGATAACATCTGAAAAGCGATTATTTCAACCAAGAGACTATTGATTAACAGAACAAGATTATAATCGTTATAATCAAGTTAAGAAAGACGATATGAAGAAGAAGGGAATCCTATTCAGTTGGCTGTTGTGCTAAGAAACCAAAAAATGGGTCGCGTATGGTTGGTTTATTTATTTTTTTGGGAGGAAGAGCGTTTAGTTTATATTGTAACTGTCACTTGAGTCAATAATATGCCCAGACTTTTAATATTTCATGCGCATTCACATTTGCAATAGGGCACCCATGGACGGACAGTAGCGCACGTACGTTTCAGCAATCATTTAGTAGGTGTTGGTTTGGCGTCGCTTAAGAAGAAAAACAACTGTGGAGTAGGCTTTACAATGTGCTCTATCTCGCCACAGTTCATCAAGACTCTATTTAATTTTGGATACAATTCAGCCGATTCGCTCTTGTCCTTGTTTCACGACAGACAGACTATACTACGTGAACGTCGCATAGCCATTTAGGTGGCAAGGTGGGGAGCAGGAGTGGTGATCCACACAACCTATACACCGCAACGGTTGGGCGACGTCCGCCAAATGCAGTCAATTCTGAAGCAGGATGAAGAGCGAATTAGTTGCAAAGTTAAATGGAACCTCGACGAGCTAGGACGGAAAACTATATAGTCAGGTATACAACAGATTTTTGCTTGTCAGCGACATGTGGAAAGCACTCATTCAGTGTGCAACCAAGCCAGGCTCAGTCCAATAAAACTGTCGTACTTTTTTTCCTTGGGCGGACTGGGACCGTTTTCATCTCAGAATTGCTTCTTGTATGGTTCTGGGGGGGGTATTTTCTCAATGAAGATACCTAATACAAAAATACCGTACCTCGCAGAGGTGCTTATTAGATGGAAGTGTTTCTTGCTGAGAAGAGCCCTGAACATCAGTAAAAGTGTAGAAAAAGTATCATACAACAGGAAGTCCACATAGGGAAAAATATACAAATGACAACTGATGGTTGATCAAATTGATCGAAAATTTCATATATGCTGGTGACAATTAGGCGCGGTATCTGGCAACATCATTAATCCAAGCTATTACTGATCACTTGGCGTCCAAACGAAGTAATAGTTGTTTCATGTGTCAATGTCGAGTAGATGCTGGCTTTTCAAGTTCAGTCTGGGCCTTCACATGTCGGACAATGAGATAACATATGAAATGTTGCAACAAGGAAAAGAGTATTAAGTACTACGATACACAAATTCCTATATGTGAAGCTCTGTCGTTTGGAGGTCTCGATGACCAGATGATGATTCTGCCGTACAAAAGAAATGGTGAACAGACAGCGATTGTTAGAGACGGAGACTTCGCTCTACTAAACCGGACTGCACAACAATATAGGATGACGGAAAATAAAGATGCAGAGTACACTGGCCTTTGAGTAGAAGAGTTCAGTTCCATGCACTACTACAAACAATGCAAGGCAACAAACGTCGTTCTGATGGGCTAAGTGCGACAGCTCACCGTGCCACGTGGACAAAATTATTCACTAGTTCTAACATTTCGCCATCGTTAAGCCCATTTATAGTTTTGGGGTCGAAGACAGGCCATGCGGACCTGTTTGAGGTTTAAAGAGCTTGTCAGATTAGGATAATATCCTCGGTATAAACCACATCACGAAGTTTGTGGTTTGTGAGATCAACGTTACCGGCAAATGCACCCATAAGGTCTGTTTTTAGAATGGTATTCATGGAGTGATAGCAAACAACATTTTTAACTACCGCTGGTGATTGATAATTGGTCTGAAATGTCTCGTAAACCTTCACTGGCCCCGATGTCTGGATAATGTTGACCTAACTACAGCAGACATCAGCACACCTCTTCAGATAAGATTAAAAAAACAACCATATTCAAAAAATCGAATACCCCACAAGCATTTGAGATGCCTATGAACACCTGTTTTTGGAAAATGGTTACACATCAGTTGACAACATAGAGTCAAGATTTAAATTATACAGTCGTCATCATGGCGGAAATCCAACTGCCATTCTTAAATTCACATTTGATAAAGCGGCAAAAGCGTACGAAAAGTCAGAGCGGTCAGAAAATGCCTTCAATATGAAGAACAGACGTATGCCTTAGTGACACGAACAAGCATTATGAGAACCTTCTAAAAAAAATAGCGACAACAGTAAGTATGCAAGGAGCCTTGGGAATCGACCATATACCGTCGATCAATCATGTTTGTTGAATAAGCATAATGCTATCGCCCGAAAAACAGTCAAAAGAAGGTCAGCTGTTCACAGTAGAGCCTAAGGGTTTGAGGCACCTTGCGGATTTCTGCTTTGAAAGATGGGCTAATAATTGTTGTCTAAGAACAACAAACGGTAATAACTTCCGCGGCCAACTGCAATGATGGAAGACTGTCCCGGTGGTCAAAGAAATCAGACGAGCACGCAGGCACGCCCCTAATATAACTCTTTTATCAGTGAAGTCACACTTACATGAAATAAAAATATAGGTCCACGGGTGTTCTGTCTGACTAAGGCACAGAACACAACCTTTGGTCACATGTCGTGAAGGTCACATGGGTTTACGGCCACAAAACAAAATTATAAACAGGGCCTATAAGCTTACACGAGCTTGTCGAGTGATCAAATCCCAGTCGTCTACGAGCCAAGCCTTCAGACTGGCCGGTAATTCCATTTTGAGCTGCGGTGCAGTGAGGAAACCCTCGTCCTGAAGTAAAAAAGTACAAGTAGTATGTATTCTGCAATTTGATAAATGGTAAATATTGTGGCCAACAGCGTTGTGAACGTTGAGGGGGCAATTTTATTAAAAATAAGTGTAAGTCCAGTAACAAGCAGAATACAGAGCAAATAGGATTATTATGATCCGAGGTGATGCGAGGGTTTTTATCCTGAATGTATGGTGGTAAGTTAGCTTAACCGTAAACAGTGGCAGGATTTTGAAAACAGCCATCAAACACAGACATCGTTAATGAGCGAACAAAAAGACTTAAAGATACTATGGTGTTAAAATGCATTGAAATGTACAGGGTTTTACTCATCCATATCCAGTGGACTAAAGGATACTATCTAATATCGTGTTCGACATCGCCTGCAGTGAAGATACGTTTACAGTAGAGTAAATAGAACAAGAACAAGCAGGATGACGTTACATACAACCAACAGGAAAGAGAAACAACATGAATGGACGTAACTAAACCCAACGCCAACACTACTGAAACATTTTAGCAATCGAACATATACAGCAATTAAGGAGCAGTGGAGGTTGGATAGCTCCAGTGGTTAAAAGAGTTTCAAGTAGGTGATAGGCGGATGCTCGAAATAAACAAGTGACACCGATAACAACTAAGAATTAAAGAGTAAAATTGGAATTAACTCGAAGGATGCTGCAAGCTGCCATGTTAGACAGCGTTGCTCATCAGTTAATGGAGCACGCACAGAGTTTCCAGAACAGCAGACGAGATCCATCGACTTAACTCAACAAGAAGGTCAAAGCAATCAAACTTGAAGTGATCCCGAGGGGTTATACAGTCGTTGGTAATCTCGGTGACTGACTTTCTGTATGCTCAACAGTCAGGTGACGAACAGAGTATGTGGTCATATCATCGAGGGTTGTGCAGTTTATTATTAGATCAATCGGTTGCGTATACAAAGACTCTGGAAATAAGCGCTGGCAGTGTTTCCCATACGGTCATTCTAATCGATGCAGATCAAGCACAGCAAAACTGTTCACATCTCCATCACGCACTACAGAGCTAATTGGATGGCCTACATGTATGATGCATCGACTCTACCAGCGACAATGGGGCGGTTTTCGGCGACATGGGACAGTAAAAGTAGCATAAATTTCTGATGTTATCACTTATACAGCTTCGGCAATGATACAAACCGACGACAGTACTACGCAAACAAGTGAAACGGACCGCAGTTACAAGGCTGCCTGTAATAAAGAAGTTAGGAACAAGAAAGTCCAGGTATTACAACGAAAATGCGAAGCGTTTTCGACACGGGTCTGTCAGGTCATTCGTCTCATTCACAAAGTCCTACAGGTTCTCGCCAGAGGGGCTAAGTAGAACAACGCCACCCGCATACTACATATTGGTTAGTTTACCACTAAAAGGAAACACTACAAGAATATCATTGGAATGTGAACCACGACGAAGTTGAAAAAAAACAGATATGGAACAAACCTAACGAACATCATTTAAATTGATGAATACCACAGAGAGCTGTCCATAAACTCCGGCCTTAAATACAGGATGCATATATAAGAAACTCCACAGGTTCCCTAGGACTTATCCTTCCAGTCAAAAATGTCCATGGAGATGAGTAAAGTGCAACCAACTGTGAGTAATATTCGACTTATACCAACCAAAATTTCCTACTACTTACTGGTCATTAAAACATCGCTAGAAAAGTCTAATGATTTCTACGGCTTCCACTTGCAGAGAAGTTCCAGTCGTGGGGTCACCGAATGGAGTTAACAGGACAGTTATTGTGCCTCTTCTCGAAGCAATCAGACAACTTGAGCACTACTCACAGGTAAATGTGACCGAGCGTTTGCAAATGACACCTCCATTGTGCATACTGAGGACAATGACGGTGGTCTCATGAGAGCATGGTCGAAATTCAAATCGCAGCCGTGGCAAGAATATGCACCACAGAGAAGTTTCTCAACAACCAACTTTCTTATATCGTGGTGGCTAAAACAGTGGGACGATGGAGCCGAATGATTCGACTTAGAATGCGTGTACACTCCATGCTGGCTAGCTTGGCTGTGATTGCAGCAGTATGTTAGGACCGTACGCAAGTCAGACTCGGTTAGGTCTGGTTTTGGGTAAGCCTTTCGGTGAAAATTGACGCGAAATGCTTTGGTCGTCGGACTTCGCTTCCGGGTTCCCAACTGATAGGAATAGAATGAGAACGAATCGGTCTATTTCGTACTGGAGTAAAGCGTTCAGATGTTTAAAGCGCATAAAAAATTCACTGAACCAGTAATAACTATGCCATCAAACAGCGATACGAGCTTGAATGCCTGTCGGGATATAATATGAGTGAGCTAAGTGTAAATCATGCAAAATGCACAGTACCGTCTTCTGAGTTTCAGGATGTTTGTCACCGCGAACTGAAGGCTCTGATTTGTTAAATACGGACCTCTGTTCAGTACTTCCTAAGCGAATCATTTTCATGTTAAGAAACTGTCACAACGAGACTGGACCTTGGCGCGGTGTGACGGCTTGCGCATCTCGATGACCTATTGGGCTAAACTGGACGGTGTGGCCACCACACCGATAGAGTTACTCATGCCAGGCAGGCCAATAGGTAGAGGTCTGACAAAACAGTCTCCTGGTCCTCCAGGTTGGAGGTTGGAAGAAGGTTGGCATCTTTTTCTGAAAAATGTACCAGTTCTGGTACACTGCCATCCACCCGCTACCTTACGGTATAGGCTTTTGAGCCAAAGGCTTCATTTGAGAACCCTAATCGTTCTCCTGTCTAGGTCTGGGCGTCCTGGCAGTGTCTCAGCCCACAAACAACCATGAATAGTCACAACACCAGTAATTCCATAATGCATCGGTCATCTCGCAGTATGCTGCATACAGCAGGGTGAATAGGCGAAAACATGTTACTGCTGACTCCTCCCCCACTGTCTCATCAAAGTTAGTTCTCAGGCCCATCCCGACCACAATTTCTGATAGTTAATCCACAGGTCCCACAACAGATGTAGCTAACCGTGGTAATACTGAGCCCGTAAGTTCCGTCTCTTGCCATTCAGCTTCAGGCCTCCCTCGTCCCTTGCTTAGACCTAGAATGCGAATTAATATAGATGCCTTCAACGTTCGCACTCTAAAACAGAAAGGTCAACAGGTCGCTCTTGCACGAACGTTAGACTCATTGCAAGTCGACGTCTGCTGTATCTCGGAAACTAGAATCCAGGACAGTAGTCAGCGTATGGAACTAACAGCACCCACATTGTCTACTCGATACCGGTTACACACTTCGGATGACTCCACAGCCACTGTTACAGGTCAGGCTGGAGTGGGTATAGTCCTTAGCTCGACGGTCGCAGCCGCATTGATAGATTGGATTCCTGTTAACAGTAGACTTTATGCAGTCCGCCTGGCAGGTTCCATTAAGGCTAGCTCTAGACGCAAGACTTTCAGGAATTTATTCATTGTGTCCGCTTACGCTCCTACTCACTGTAGTGACGTCGGCGTCAAAGACGCGTTTTATTCGGATCTGGTCGCTCTCCTTCGGTCAACACGTGGCTCTGATATAGTCGTTCTGGCCGGAGATATGAATGCTCAGGTCGGCCGAATTTCGTTTAAGTGGCAGTTTTAGGATAGCGTCACATCGGTCAGATAATGGCGGGCGATTGTTACCGTTGTGCGCTGAGTATAAGCTATTTTTAGCCAGCACTAGTTTTAGACATCGTGCACGTCATTGCTATACTTGGCGCCCGCCTTCTCCGAATCAGGCGTGGTCTCAGATAGATCACACAGCTGTTGGTTACAAGTGGCGTGGTTGCAATCAAGGCTGTCGTTCTTATTGGAGCATGCACTTAGACTCAGATCATGCATTGGTATGTTGTCGTTTTGTTCTTACTTTTGCTGATCAACGACCCCACCGACAGCAACGACTGACTGTTGAGAAATTGGCTTTACCATCGGGGAAGCATAAGTACCAAACCAGCTTAGAAAGCTGCCTCAGTGAGACTCACTCCGTAGACTCTAATAGCTACTGGACACAAATCTCATAGGCTATTCAGAAAGCAGGTATTATAGCATGCGGCACAAGGGTAAATAAGTTTAACAAGCATTGAGTTTCAGGGAAATCTCTGGAGTTGTTAGAAGCCAGACGGAAGATTCCTCCTGGCAGTTCAC
>JTDE01003284.1:56759-74865 GCA_014338405.1 Paragonimus skrjabini miyazakii | reverse complement strand
TCAAACCGAAGGTAACAATGCAGACGAGCGTCTGCATATATATAGTTTTTTAATGGCCTTGAAGAATCCCACTTGACTTAGTGCATTGAAAGTGGGATGGGCCAATTACAGACGCTGGTGAAACGTGCGCCAAAATTGAGTTTTGGCACGTTGTAGCGCGATAGAGTAAAATTCAAAATCACAATTTATTTTTCGATAGTATCTCGAAAAACAAATCATTTTGGGGGGAATAGACTTTCCCCAACAGTTTGTATGCGTTCTGTTTCGCTCTGTGGCTTTGAAACTGGGCCTGTTTACAACGAAGATGTCAACAGACTTGCTGTGTTAGATCATCATTGTCTCCGCTGATTAGCCCACATCAAACGGACTGATCGCATGAGGAATACGGCGGTTCACGGTAGGTATCGTTTGTTCAGTCGGGATCACTTGACCATTCGGATCGCTAGCTGGAAACTTCTTCTGAGTTGGCAATGTGTCTCAATCAGTGGCGTAGCTGCATTCATGCCATTCACTACTTAACAACAACCTCGAGCCGGATCGGAAGTTGCTGTGTCTTCGGCCGCCGCTCATTGCATTGTTGCTGTGTGTAGCCCCGATCCTTGGAATTTATAATATAGTGTTTATTCTCTTCCGTTGGTCTTTACTTTTAGGTGCTTTCCCGTCACTTTTACTTGAGCGGCGGTGCAGACCATACTACCTTCAGACTAGACCCGTGATTGTTGTAATTGAGTGAATGTAGAGACGCTGTCAGAAAAAGCGCCACCTTGAAAACCGCGGCACTCTTGTACTATCCTTCATCGCGTTAAAATATTTTTTTTACGGGTTTTCCATTTGTTTTGACAATTAAATATAATACGCTATCGTTGGGTTGGACCTGAATGTCTCTGCTTGTTATGATGATTTATTAGCCTTTCCTCAGCTCTTCATCGCCATCATCGCATCAACTTGTTCGTTTTTTCTCTCGTTGTCTGTCTCACCTGGTCTTCTCGTGTTGAATTTTTAAGCTGTTCATTACGCGCTGAATGCGACTCACCTCATCCGTATCAAATCATTATTTCGCGGGTAACCGTTGCGATTGAATCGCCCATTTTACGCAGTTCTTATTCTATAACTCCCACTTTCATCACCATGTTTATTTTTGTCATTTTAGTCTGATTGCAATGGACAACGCTCCTTCCAAAAACTGGGAATTAACGTTATATGAACTACATAGGAAGCCACAGGAGCCCATTACTGACGGCATGGAGATCGCAGTCAGCCCTCGGAGTCTTAAGAGTGAATTGATGTGTCCAATTTGTTTGGACATTCTCAAGGTTACAATGACTACTAAGGAGTGTTTACATCGGTTTTGTTCTGAGTGCATTGTGACTGCACTGCGAAGCGGAAATAAAGAATGTCCCACATGTCGTAAGAAACTAGTTTCCAAACGATCTCTGCGAAGAGATCCAAATTTTGATGCGTTAATTGCAAAAATTTATCCAAGTCGGGAGGTGAGTTTTCTCTTCCGGTAATTTACGAAAGATTATACTTTCTGCAGGTAATAGGCGCTGCACACGTTGTGCTTCTAGCTTTTTTGTACAGTGTGACAACAAATTTTTTACCTTGTGTTCATTAACACTGGCTCTTCTCTAGTGTAGGCTCTTTCAAGGGCTTTGTTCAATTTCCCTTTGCTTGTAAGGTTTTATTTGCTCAATATTCGTTTGAACTCTACTCACTGTGAAGTATGGTCAGGGGAAACGTAACATTCACAGAGTTTGAGGTCAGCAATTCGGTCGTTCTCCGTTCTAGCTATTACTTTCTAGGTTTGGGTAACTCTTAATGATTGGCATTTTACACGTTGCAAGAGTTCACATCTACGAGTACCAGTTTGTTGTGTAAATTCTGCCACTTTTTTTTACATCAGCCTTTATGTTTGGTTGTGCCGTCGGTTCTACATAGTTTTAGCTTATTCGGGTGGTTATTTTCATTTTCCTCATCTGTTAGTGTTTATTTCTCGCGTTGGGTTGTTGATTCTTATTGCGTATACTGACTGTCTTACTATTTTCTGTTTGTCAGGAATACGAAGCACACCAGGACAAAATATTATCCAAGTTGAATAGGCATCATTTGAGTGCCGCACTGACACGTTCACTTGAACAGCAATTAGGGCTCGGTTCTCGAAATCGACCTTGTTCGAACGGTGGGGGCCGTCTGACGTTGAACAATGCAAATATCAGCGTTTCCGCTGATGGTGTTGCTGGTGGAGGCGACGCTGTTGCTAGTGAGGAGGACTTGCCACTCTCTACGGTTTGTTTGTACATACATTCGTTTCGGTATTCGGGGTTTATCACCGTGAATGTAATGTGTCTGTTTATCATCATAACCACTTCACTGTCTCTTATATTTAGTGTCAACAGTAGTCCTGTTACAGAGTGTCTGCTTTTATTAATCATTGCGATTATTATAGCCTCATTTTGCGTTTTTACTTGCATAGATTGTCGTTAGTTCTTTTAAGCTTCCTGTCCTTGCATGTCGGATAGTAATGTTACAGCATTTGTGATGTTTCTTTTAACTGTAACGTTGAGATATCACTGAATAAGACAACGCATGCCTTCAAACATCCAATGCGCACATACATTTTGTTGATTGGAATACATTTTTAACCTGACCGCAACTCTTGGTAGGAGTGAATGTCTCGATCACATGCGCCTTTTCCTTTTAGTCAACCCTGTGCCAACAGTTCAATGTACAGTTCGATGGGAAAGATAGTCCCTGATGGTGGACTACTGAGCCATCATTCATTGTATCGTCGCTGTCTCAGCCTATGCTGTCAATGACCGTGAGTGCAGTACGTTCAAGAAGAACCATTACCTTCAATCCAACGGCTTCTTGCATGAGGTGTTTTAGGTAGACGCCGTTGTATTCACAGGCATACTTCTGAATCTGTAGGAAATTCATCTCGGGGACCTGTATCAAGCTCAGAATGATAACAATGATCATTGAGCACACTTTCATACTGACCATTCGCGCTCCGTCTCGCTACTTTATGCTTTTTGACACATGATCTTTTAACTAGTTGTCGGAGAAGAGGCTGTGCATACTTGTTTACTGTGCCTTCTGGGAATGTGCGTAATCTTCGATCACACTTGTGGGCAGGTAATTCCTTATCGGCAGTCTAACAGTCCTGGGCAGATTGACGTTGTCAACTTGTTACAACTGACATTGCTAAGTTATTTAAGTCTGAAAGAACCTCTGTACTGATGAGCTCAGTGCATGCCACTTTTAGAGCGCATGAATGGCATATAAACCATACTGTGGAACGATGAAGCCATGGTTGATACTTTCCCGCATTAATCAAACTGGCTCTGACTGTCTGTCGATTTCGTAACTCTTATTCCTCGGTCGGTGATAATTCCTGACCGGCACGGTTAGGTATCGATTGTTCAAGATTCCGCCTAAAGGTTACCAAACACAGTGACCGAGACAAGCCGATGGACTTCAGTTCAGTGACCGTCAGCCCTTCCTTCTGTCAAGGTGTGTTGACTCTCCTCAGATTTTGGCGTAATTGTGTGTCGTGTTGATTCAAACCTGAGTACTTTCCTCCATATTCGAAGTCAAAGTGGGTACTCCGGCGCCTTCTATAGCGAAATTTCATTTGCATCGGTTAACTAACTCTTTAGGAATCGATCTCCAACGCCGTTGAACATTGTGCACAGTGTTCGTATGTTTCTTCCCATTGGTGTTTTGTGAATGTTACATGGTAAGCTTCTCTCAGCCTCTTGATTCATCTTCCTAGTCCACTTTTTAACTTTTACAAACAAGTGGATTCTGGTCAGACGACACAGTAAAGTGAAGACAATAATGATGCAGTCCAACTTTGGATGAGCTGTCGAAACTTCTTGATGGGCTTACCGATATACATATCCTGTAACTACCCGTAATATGATCTGTCAATATTTATTGCTCAATCGAAGAGAGGTTTTTATGTAGCGCACTCCATTTACCTGTGTTGTCATACTGACCTGTATGTAAAACTTGTGAAGTGCGTATAACGGTGTTAATCTCTTTTCATTCTTAATATGTAACACTAGGGCACTAAGCTCGTCACTTATCATTTCAGAATAAGTCGGACAGGGTCAGTGTTTGTGCATTTTACAAGTACCACGTTGTCCCAGTGTTTACTTTATGTCATAATTTTGGAGAAAGTGATCGTACTTGAGTACATTTTGTCGCCATCTGAATGATTTTCTTTTGAAGCATACGCAACTCTGTTAAAAAGCAATGTTCCTCGGAGTTAGGTTAAAGTTTAACTGGGGTACTAAATCAGGCAGCATACAAGCGATTGTTTACTGGAATTTAGTGAAGCAACAAGCGCCTTATTTTTTGACAATCGGTACGATCTTCCCAGTGATCTGGCCGGGAGATTCAGTTTCCGTCAGCAGTGATCTTCAGGGAAAAGCATTCGATCCGAATATCGCCTAGCTATTATAGCGGGTAACTACTTGGTAAAGCCATTACTATGACAGACGGAGCTCGCTTGGAACAGTTCGGGAGAATTTTTGTCAGAGTAACTTTCTGTTAGGGCGCCCCACTATGTGACCGGCCCAAGGGCGCCTCCGTCGTGAGAGCGAAGGAAAAAAATCACTCGACTCAGTTCGAACCAGCAGAACTGTTCAAAATCGGTTGAGATTTTTCTTATACCGCTATACACATGTGTGGTCCTAACTGTTTCTCATGATGGAGGGATGTGTGTTCATGACGTGCCCTATAAATAACTTGTACTTGTCGCCCTACACGCACCCGTTTTGGAGCGGAACAAAGCTTCCTATTTTAAACGCGTCTTTTGGCTTGCCCTGGGAGTGATTACGGGAACAGTGTAGATAACGATTCTTATTGTAGGTATTCACTGGACAAGACAAAAGTGGTACAAAGCCGGGGAATGCACACGAGTTCCTGGTATGTAATGTCTAAACAGTATCGCCGACGGCCAACAACAACTTTCAAAGCTTCCAAGCTGTTTCTGTTGCGGATCCTGTGCTGTTGTTGGATCCTCTCATTTGACAGATTGACTTGCGCCCCCTCAATTGATAGAGTTTACTTAGCAGTTACCGGCTAATTTGTATGAAGGGTTCAGAGTTACGGTCATGCATTGCAGATATTTACAGCTATATCATTTCGAAAAATTTCATTCATTCATAATCGGTCATGGGCCTGTTCAGGTGGTGATATGACCCTAGCCGCTGGTCTTCACAACAGAGACAACGCCAGAATAAGCAAAGATATGACGTGAGGCACAACACACATAAATGGCGCCTGTTCAGGATCGGAGACCAAGTGGAAGTAAGTGACTACAGCCGACCAGAAACATCCGGCCCCGGTGCAGGAAAATTTAGAAGGCGGTAGAATAGACCATTTATCGTCACAGACTGCAGGAATATGAGCCTCCAAATCAACCAAGATTTTCATGGGTGATGGATCAATGCTATACACTTGGCATCTTGACACAATTGTGACAAGTTCATTATAGTAAGGGCGAGTGTGGTGGACTATCAGGCAGGAGGTGCGAGTATTCCAACACTCGACGGAATACCTCAACGAGGAGGGAAGGTACGTCCAAAAACCCACAGCGAGCGAATCGGGGACGGTGTGGGCGACCGGATGAGTCATCGCTCGACCAGATCGGACCAACGGGCGAGACATGGCAGGCAGAACAGAATGGACAACGAAATCGGAGGCGCGATTAGTCCAACACTCAGAGAAATATCTCGACACTCCCATGGAATACGATCAAAGCCCACAGTGGATAGATAGCGGACAACACAAACGACCGGACGAGCCATCGTTCAACGAGATCGGACCAACAGACGAAGAATGGCAGGCGGAAACCTCCCGATAGAAGGCGTCGATCACATAAATAAACCAGGCAGAAATGCACACGACGTGTGAACGAAAACCGAGGAGTGGGTGTTGTGAACTGGAATTCTGAGTCATAAACGCGAGCGCGCGCGTAACTAGCGAGTTAGACAATGAAAATTGTGCTTTATTGGACGCCTTTTCGCTACAATATCAGCATATCCATTCAACTTGATGCTAGAAGGAACTTCAGGACTAAGATCATTCGGCTCACCGAGTGCACCTTCTAGAATGTTGTCCGTGCCAAAGTTGATCCGGGAGAGAGAAAGTGGTTAGTCCTGGCGAACACTATTCGACACGCCAGATACCTGGCACTGTTGCCCATGCACTTTCACACTGCCTGCGGAGTGGACATTTCATGTTCTAAACAAGTTTGTATGTTTC
Source organism: Paragonimus skrjabini miyazakii (assembly GCA_014338405.1). Lineage (NCBI taxonomy): Eukaryota > Metazoa > Platyhelminthes > Trematoda > Plagiorchiida > Troglotrematidae > Paragonimus > Paragonimus skrjabini miyazakii. Next base: position 68,589 of record JTDE01003284.1, on the reverse strand, counting down.
CTTGCGACTTCTGCAGGTTACACGCCTCTGCTGTCCTTATAGACACGTGAAGCGACTACCAATCTCAAGCGATTTACCTACAACAGCAGATACAGGATCAGGTTCGACCCAATGTTGTAGCAGTATTTTACAGCTTAAAGGTGCAAAGTGTATATCATACAAACTTGCCATATTGTCTTAGAGATGCAACAACTTTCAAGTTGTTTGTAAAAGAGCTAAGCAAAGCAGTGTTATCCGCAGACTCAGTGTCACTCGGTTTATTATTTGAATCCATCCTAAGGTTCTTGGATATCTGAGAACTCCTTTCAAAACTTTATCTATCACTTAACTGATGAAGAAGACAGAAATCAGACACTTATCGAGCACTTCTCGAGGTTGGGAGCGTTAGAGGTGGATATTATAACTACACAATCTGTACTGGGAGTGGGCGTACGTTGACTTAAACAGCTTGGCGTATTCGGTCACAACGAGACTGAATCTTGACGCGGTGCAATGCTTTGTGCACCTCGATGACCTACTGTGCTAAACTGGACGGTGTGACAATCAGACCGACAAAGTTACTCATGCCAGGGAGATCAATAGGTAGGGGTCTGATAAACCAGTCTTTTGATCCTCCAGGTTGGGGTTGGCATCTTCCGGAAAATGTGCCAGCTTTGGTACACTGTCACCAAGGTGCTGCCTTTCAGTACAGGCTTTTGAGCGAGAGGTTTTGGTTAAGAATCCTAATCGTTCTTCTGTCTATGTCTCGGCGTCCTGGCACTATTTCCCACCACGCACAACCATAAGTATTCACAACACCAACAATTCCATTCTGCGTGGGTCAGGTCGCCCTGTCTGCTGCATACAGCAAGGTAGGTAGGCGAAGACATGCTACTGCTGACCCATCCTTCACCGTCCTATCAAATTTAGGTACCATGCTCATCTTGACCTCCACTCGTAGTTAGTTCGCGTATTCCACAACAGATATAGCCAGATATAGCACTGTGCCGATAATTCCCATCTCACCATCCAGTCTCCGGTCTCTTGCTTAGACCTCAGATGGGACCCGATATAGGCGCTTTCAACGTTCGCATGTTCATGTGACTCCATGGCCGCCACTACTGGTCAGGTCTTAGTTGGTATGGTCTTCAGCATGACGACCACAGCCGTATTGGTAGACCGGATTCCTGTTAACAGTAGACTGTACCGTCCGTTTGGCAGGTTTTGCTAAACGCAGCTCTAGACGCATTATTCACGGATTTTATGCTTTAACTTACTGTAGTGACGCCGACGTCTTTTCGTCAGATCTGTCCGCTCTTCTTCGGTTGACATATGGTTCATGGCCAGAGGCATGAACACTCAAGCCGGCCGCCTCGGTGTGTCCGAGTCATTTTGGGTAGCAGGTTTCGGTCGACGTCACATCGCTCGAGCAACGATCCTACTGACAGCAGCGTTTGTTTGTTGAAAAACTATTTATGCCATCGGTAAAGCGTAATTACCAAACCAGTCTAGAAAGCAGGGTTAACAGTTCTCACTATAAAGATCGCAATAGTTGTGGGGTTGGAATCTCACAGGCCATTCATGAAGCAAATACTGTAACATGCGGCACGGGGGCTTGCAAGTCAAGCAAATATTGAATCTCAAAGAAATCCCTAGAGTCGTTAGATGTCAGACATTCCTCCTGACAGTTCATGTAACCAGTTCAGGAGGAGTATCTGTAGGAAACTGAAACGTGGCCTGATTACCGATCGTGAAGCTTGGTTAATGGGGGAAGTTGAAGAAGTGAAGACCGCTTTTGCTATCGGGAATAGCGGAGGACACTTCATATTTATCCGTATTACTGGTCCAAGACGACGACCTGTCATTGAAGCTATCAGCGAGGCAGATGGCACACTCATTCATAGTAAGTAGATAAGGTTAGAGTGTTGGGCGGAACACTTTGAGGGTAAATTTAGCTGCCCTCCTGCTTCTATCGTATTACTGCTACAAACTTGTAGTGTAGTACCCTGGTCAGAAGATTTACGACCATCCACCAAAATTGAGGTCCGCAATTGCATTTCGATTCTCAAACTTGATCTCGTGGCGGCCCTTTTCAAAGATGAGATCTTGACGCTGGCTAGACCCTACCTAATACTAGGGTTGTTGCATCCACTATACTTCGTCGACTCACTGCAGTTCAGAAGACACATTACGAAGGAACGCGCAGTTTCATCCTGATCGAGGATATCGGTCAAATGTTTACCCCTCGCCAAATTCTAGAACGGTGTCATATATAGCCAACCAACAATTGTCGTATTTTTCGACGTTCAGTGGTGTACCTCTACACTGAAGGCTGCCCCAGGGTATAATATTGGACGTCCTAGTATCTATCTAAAAAGGAAGTGTTTTCCGGTATACTCGTGACTAGGTCGGAACTGTACCTGTTCTTATATGCAGCTCTTTCCATCCTCCAGAGGCCGCTGGATTAAGAGAGCCGTGAGAATCTTAAATGCGATAGAGACATGGGCAGTAGGTTTACGATTGACATAATGTCGTGGCACCTCTATCGAAGATGTGAATGACGTGATAAGCACCACTTTCAGGCTACTTCTCCGGTTTTCTGTACAGATTAAGGTGTGACCAGTTCAAATGGCAGTGTCTCACTGCCGTTTTTTTTTAAAGAATTGAAGAAAAGTGGTCACATTGTGATTTGTACTTCTCAATACTCAGAGCCCGAAAACTGCTTTGGTTTCGCATGGATGGTCATCGGGAGTGTCACAACTAAACGCATTGCCATCATCACCTGATACTGAATGAACTGGCTCAATCCAGTTGGATCACTGCAAAGTGGTCCGCTTATCGGTTAAGTCGCCACGAAAAGCTTCAAATCTAGATCCTCTTTTCACCCGGCAACATCTTATAGACGGCTGGTGCAACCGCAGCTCATGAAAAGCAGCACTTGATCGTTCCCTAACGAAGATTCGTTTTATGTCCCTTCAGCTCGCTGGGCCAAGCAAGCTTTATGGTCCTTACGCATACTAGACACTTTGTAAGTATACGTTTCAGTTCATGGTGACCGTTGTCGTGTTCGCAATCAGGAGGAGTGAGTCGATCTGTCCGTAAATTCTGTCAAATCGATTGATCTCCAATTTCGCCTCATATAGTGCATCTCTGGAACAGACTTCATTACAGCTGGTTCGCATAGCTATTGAGCCACTTATTCACTTCACTGATGCGATCTGGACAATTTAGCTGCCAGTCTATGCTTGGAATCGACCGAGTATCCACAGATTCAGAACAAAGTGTGAACGTTCAGTAATTCCATTTATCGGTGAATTTTCACTCCTGACGCAGAAGTTTCTCTAGGCCAGATCTGCTGCGATTCGTGCGTTAATCTTGGAAGTCCAAAGAGTAAACAAAGTGGCGTCTGCAAATGAGTTTCGTCTGTTACAACCACAATATAACCATTTCGTTACTGGCACATAAGCATTCCCAACCTCGAACGTCTACACCAATCCTGCTGCTTTTTGTTACAGGAATTGACTGGAAATGGAATTTTCCATCTTCTCTTTCGTTCTTATCTTGTTCCATCCAGAAACTATGAACAGCAAATTCGATATGAATGTAGTATCTTTTTTAGCCACATATTCTCGCATTCAACTGGCCTTTTATGACGTCCTCTTAATGCGCCACATGCAAAGCATTTCATTTAAAATCCATCGGTAATTCAGTTGTTGTCTACATTTCGTTTCGCCATATAGCTTGAAGCTTCTATCCTAGCCATACATAGGTTAATATGTGCTTAGGTTGGAAGAAGACTTTTTGACAACACAAATAACACGAGAAATATGGCGGGGTCAATCTATGGAGGTGTGTTTAAGCCAGTGACCAGACATCAGTTGTGAACGCTGCCAATGAGGAAATTTGGTAGAGAAAAAGACGGCGCAAGGCATAGGAAATTATGTCATAACGGTCACGAGCAAAGCCGACGGTATTGTGGCCCGATCCGTCAATCATCTCACCACTGACATGGAATGTCTTGGAAGAAGAGAAACATGAGATCAAGAAAAGCAGATACAACAAGACTAAGTAGACATAGGAACGGCGTAGATGCAGGCACACCGTAGACTGCGGTATACCGGCGTGTCGAACGCGTTTCTAATCGGTAGTGTGCGTTATTCTGAGGCCCCCAACTACTCTGTGATTCTATCCATCTGTTGGTGGTCTCGGTTAATAAAAATTAATGCGGAAGCGCTCACTTGATATGCAGAATACAGGTCCAAATTGGTATATAAGTCGCGTACCTCTAGTTATCCGCAGTGTACTCTTACAAACCGGCTCGTTGTTTATGGGATCATTCCACTTGATGTAGGCAAATTAGTAGAGACAATGATGGTCACATACAATAAGTCTGTTGATATCATCGTCACTTACAGACCACGCTTTCTAACCATAATGCAGAACGAGTCGAACTTAGACATTCTTTGCAGCTGCAGTTGGACGCTTTCGCAACTCAGGGGTGGGTGTAGGTTGTTGTTAAGACCCCACCTGATAGAGAAAGACAAGAGTAACGCAAGACGACGAGCAGTATCTCTATCACGAACGAACGCAACGATATTGCAAGCGGTACGAAAATCAGAGCTCAAATATCGGAACGCAACTCTCGCAACTTAGAACCCCCCAACAAGTAAGGAAAAAGACGGCCTTCAAACGAGCTTTATTTGCTGCTCAGCCCGAAGGCAAAATTGCGATTTACAGCAACTGTATTTATAAGTCTGCGGTGGCCTTGGGCCTAGGTCGCCGAATGGACCAATCAGAAGCGAGCGTAGCTTCCCGGACGTTCCAGAATTCTCACGAGCTTTCTAGTTCCCGGGAAATGAAGAAATCCATTTCCCTTGCAAATAATGCGAATTTTTGGGAAGAAGTTCCTTCTCCCAACAGTTGTTGAGGGCAACATGTGCAGTATCAGTAATATTACATGCTGACGGTATATTAAGTGGCTCACAGTTAAACGGATTATTGACAACGTAGAACGAGGAAAACGGAGAAGCACTTTTCACATTGAACGTGTGATGCGCATCTTATGGTGGACAGGCTGGTCGACACACGGCCATGCACTACAGTGAGATATGCGGCGTGTCCTCTGAATATGTTTGACGACGGAGATACACCTCGCGCAACTGTTCGTGACAACGTGAGCGTCTGCGCTAGTTTCCACCATAATGACTGTAATATTGCCGACTAGGTGTCCACAAGGAAAGCTACAGCAGGTCGTGCATTTGTCACTTGTGTCGTCGCAAAGACGTTCATTTATCGACAAACCATAGGGTTTACAATGCGTGGATCAGAGGCGCGACTTCTTCGTGCGGTAGATGCATACAGACTCAGTTTTCGATCTTCCCTGTCTTTATCGGTTAGCCTGTATCAAATCGGCTAACTGTGTGAGCAACTCGACAGTCCGCTAGCGCACATTCGGGAAATTTACAAGTTCCCGAGAGATTACCGAAAAAATGAAAATACACCATCTTCGTGGGTTGGATCCCGTACACCCCCACTTCGACGAAACGTCTATCACACTATGTTTTGTTCAGTGCAGCTGACAATAGTTGTAAGAAACCTCAAAGCGATCGGGTAATGGCGTGATCGCGGACTATGAAGGCCTCGTTGATGGGAGTTGGTGAATATGGTCTACTCGGCTGGAGAGTTTGCGACCATCCACACTATTGGGTGTGAAGTACTCTCCGACATGACGATGTCGCAGTTAACAATGAGCCTGTATTCGCGAGGTTGTTGATTCTCATAAAGCCCCATCACTTTTGTGTACACGTTTACGCTTTTATTATTTCGCTACTTCGTGGATTATTGCCAAAAGTAACGGCTGCCCGAATCATAGTATCCAAGGATACGGCTCAAGGATGAAAATAACGATGAAATAATCGTTGTAGGTTTGGAATGAAGGTGATTAACAATGCGAACCTCGAGAGAGGTGTTCACCGTGTGGAATGACTATCGTGCGCATTATCGTAGGATATCTGAAACGGTCGTTTTTTCTTGTTCGCTGCATCCAGTTTCTAGGGTTGTGACTCGCTGAGAAATATTTTCTGTCAACTATCCGGTCTCCATGTGAATGATGCAAGAGGATTGATTATATTTCTCTCAGTTTCTACCGCGTTGTTTATAGAGTTCAGAGTGGTGCATGTTGTCGTAAACTTGACATCATGACGTGCACTTTCGGTTCTTGTTTTCCTTCACTCCTGTGAGTGAATAGAGTGTTCCCAATGGTTGTTCGTCCTGAGACATGTTGCATTTGCATTGCGTGATGAATTCGCTGTCCAATCAGGTATTATGCTTTCACATTTAGCATTTCTTTTGATAGTGGATGGCCAAGTGCAGGTGGTTATCGGCTCACAACACTTACCAGCGGCCCTAGATTTCAGTTATTATGAACCACCATTCTATTGAGTAGCATAGGATTTTAAGATCCTCAAGTGTAAAGCGCCCGTAACTACGACTACAGAGACCCCAGTGTTTGCGCAACAGTTACTGTACCAACTGGGTTACAAAGCTGCTTGGGTTTTAATTGGATCAAAGAGAATCTAGGAAGTTTTGAGACCGATTGCTCCAAGTGTTCCGACAGTTCGTTTGATAAAACTGCTAATTGTTTCTTGGCCAAAAAATTATTTAGTATTGTTTACGTATCTTTTAGCGGCGACTATCCCACGCGAATTCGGATACTGAGAGTGGTGTGGAGACTAATTCAGTCGGTGGCGCGAGCTCTCTGTCCGCATCTGACCCACCTTTCCGCGTTTCGGCCAGTTCTGCTCTACGTCACGGAGAGCTGTCGTCAAATACAACAAACCACAACCATAGTCTCACGCCTAACGTGACCGGATTGAATTCGAATACCTCGCCAGCTGTTTTTCCGGAAATAGAACTTCTTCTGAAACCCCATCCATTGTATTGCGCAAGCATCACATCAAGCAGTCCGCCACCAACTGGTACGCGTCACGTTTCCAATAACGGAGACAGCCCTGGTGGGCTCGTGAAATATCTTAAAGCACCCACCATCACTACAGGTATGCCTGTTATCATTGATACATCAGTACGTCTTTCACACAATGCTAAGCGCTAATTTGTACCTTTATATTCCATATAAGTGCAAACATTTCCAGCATTGAATCAGATTCATGCGTTTTATGGTTGGGCTCGTTGTTAGTCCAGTTACAGAGATAATGCGGATTTCAGATAACATGTAGGAAAAAGTCAACGATCTTGTGAACGTACGTTGGTTATCGGCTGCTTTATTACATCTGAAAATGTTTCCAACTGGCGATGCAGATGGTCTAGGTTTCACACAACGAAGCCATTGTAGTCCATACTGATTTTTTAAAACCGTTATTGGCTGTTCTGAGTAACGTGCTGTGCAACATACATATCAGCTTATGTAGACCACGCTTTTTGATTACCCCAGTTATCGAGTACGAAACTGAAGCTTGCCGAACACTAAGGGAACCAGTGATGTTGCTCACGTAGTCAGTTCTCAATTGATGCAGAGACGGAGAGAAACCGTAAGCACCGCATTCCTGTACTGTGACAATTGTTAGCATGTTTTCATATCAGATGCAGCATTTTTTTGACTTGTTACTGAAGTCACGTACGTGCGTACACGTTGTTCCTTAAGTCTAAACGCACAGTAATGCAGATAGAGCCGCCATAACAGTAACGAAAGATTCTGAGACTAACAGACGAAACAATCTTAGCCTAAACCGACCCTACTTAAAAGCGTTGCCACGTCGGGTTATCATTCCCAGCGGGCGATGTAGTGTGCAATTCGGCAAGCATCGTCTCCTGTCATCAAATCAAATTGGCAATCAGTAGCCTAGTGGTCCGTGATCGCATCCTCACCGGAATAATGCTTTTGGTGTAGTAAAATTATTCAACTGGATTGATCAGTGTCAGGTTGCATCGGTTTTATGCCGCTATTAATTCGTTTACCTGCTTTCTGATGTCCGCTCCATTATCCCAAGACTAACGCAGTTGCGACAGGTTAGATTCACAATTCCGTTCATGAATGACTTTCATAACTATGCCTCTCCAATAATTTGCACAAGGTAGCTAACAATCTTGTTGATTCACCTGCATTTTCAGTCGATCATCTGTGTCGCTATCTAACTGTTCGCGTAAATCTTCAAAGGATGCATCGTGAGTGCTCCGGTGAGTTTAATCATGTTGTGTCCACCTTTGTTACCAAACATAATCACCTTGCGTTAACTATTGAGGCGACTAAGAAACCGTTGCACAAACGTTCTTATGGGTTCTTCCGTTTCTAATCATCCGCTCCCGACGCTTGTTTCCCTTGCCCAGATGAACGTATGAATTTTGCACTGTACAGCTACAATGAAACGACAAACACATACACTCGTCTTGGATCCCAGTTGTCTGTGGAGGAAATAAGCCGAGGACAATCGCAAAACTCATGTCTGGATTTGTACTATGCTCGCGACGACGCGTCGATCAGTCCAGGTACAGTCTCTGGCGTCTGACCAAAAAAGATTCGTTGACGGTTTGATCCACGCATCCTGAAGTCTGAGACAAGCAGATGTCTACTAGCTGTCATGAGCATTTATCATGCCATACTATCATTTGTGATATCCAGTCGCATGAAGTTTCGTCATGGTTCCGGACAAGACCGGCCTCTTTTATATTTCCAAAAAATTCCATCTCAATTTTTTGAATGGGTATTATTTTTGACCCTACCACAAATTATATCGCCCTGTTCTGCATGTGATGTCCGATTATTCGAGAACATAAAAACTACAGTCAGCTCTTTTTTCTACCGGTGTGGGCAACCAACAGAGGCTTCCCAGGTGGCTATGAACTTGTCACATGTATATTCAGGACGCCACAGTTGGACGTCTCAACCATCCTCAGAAGTCACATCTAATAAGTCTGAATGCGATTAGAGACATATGAGTATTGTTAAAAGCAGGTAGCCTCCTAAAAAATGGACACGTATTAGATCAAGAGAACTTCTTAACACATTATCTACAAAGGTGACTCTCTGAAGAGCTTTCACATCGAAGATAGACAGATCAAGAGTTTAAGTAAGAAGAAAAACAAAACTGAATGAGAGAATAAAAAAGGCGCTTAGTTCACAAGCGATACAGGTGTTCCCAGATCAAAATTGCAGCAAAAACTGATGTCAGCTAAATATTGTTTATACACTTGTGGAATCCGCTTCCAGTTAAACAAAATCATGCACAATTACAGACGCCGCTTATTCGTATGTGGCATTTGTTGTTGCGCTGTCTGAGATAACATAGATGGCATAATGTTCGAGGCAGGAAGTAAATGTGGTCCACCGAACTGTTGCATGGTGCCAAGCGCTGTTTGCATCGCCTCCGACATGTCCGAGAACGACTGCGGTGACCTGTACGTGTCGTGATGCTGCATGACGTTAGCGTAGAACTGCATCCAGTTCTTCATGGCATTATGAAGAGCAGGCATATTTGAAATGTTCGCTGAACTGCTTAGAGAGGAGGATAAGCCAGTATCAGTCGGTTGAGAAGGCCTCAAATCTGTGGGGTGCGTGCCAGATGAACAATTGAAGAGGTTAGCGAGAATAGCCGGTGGGGGGACATAACTTGGAGGAAAATAGGGGAACAACTGCGATCGCTGTGTCAGTTCATCAACAGATGATCCAATTGCCATGGGCTTCGGAAGTTGTGCGTTACGGGGGTTTTTAAAAGCCGGTGACGCACAATCCAGATCATGCTTGTTTGTTTGGGGAGGCAGACCGCACCATGGGCGTGCAGTTTCTGGCGAACCGATTGAAACTGCTTTCGGAAGTAGAGAACTTGCATCGGGCTTAGCTTGTGAATAATTGGGGTTAGACAGATGGTTAGGAACAGGATCAACTAGGCAGATACGCAATCCCCTTTCAGGCCACCTAAACACCAGTGGTAGAATCAATTCGTCCGCGTACGTCAGAACTGAAAATTCAAATTCAAGTCGTTCCAGAAAATCGTCCGGTATTAGAATCTGTAAGGTACAAAACGACGTGTACGTTAGAGAACCAAATCACCATTCAGTTCCTAGACAAGCTGAATTACTATTTCAACCTCAACGCTACAAGACAGTCCCTGCCGTACGTCTTTTTTGATAACACAGGCCCCTAGGTCGCTCGCACTTCTGGATGGCAAATCACATGTCTACTAGTATATACGTACCAACAGAACAGAAATCCCCTCAAATTCACATTAAACAGAAAACAAAAGAAATGTGAATGATCGATCATTAATATATCTGTCAACATTCAACCACAGTGCACGGTTAGCCAATCTTACACGTTTACGTGACTCACCACACATGCAGCCGCCACACGGCGATGCTTATGCAATCTACGTTCAGCAAGGTCGAAGCATGTTTGCATTTTGATGTGCTACTTACTTTGTGTAGTAACGACGATTACCAAACAATTAATCTTGCTGTGTTCAAGAAATAATGGAAGTTGGATAATATATGTATTAAACGTTGAACAGAAAACCGTATGTTCGAGAAACATGGCAGTTCTCATGAAGGTGTTTGGATTAAAATAACCATCAGCCAAAGAACAGCTGCATTTTGACGATAGTGAGATCGGATGCGTTTGTTTTCGGATGAGCTCAGTTACTTTTCATCTTTGGGCATCTTGCGACGAGGTTTTGGATTGTCATACTTGTCCAGGCATGTTGTTTACAAACGTAAGATTTTCTTGTCGAAATTTAACATCTTATCGAAGCTCGTCTATTTCCTACATGGTCACGAGTTGCCAGAGCTAACTACCTCTGTCATAAACGCCACTGAACGAAGTTAAGAGTGCATCGAAAAGTAGGCAAGTTCGATCTTGGTGAACATAGACTGAACGGGCGTTATGGAATGGGACTGAGTGTAGGATATTACATTAAACGCATGTGGATTAACGGTACCAGTCTGACAACGTTGAGAGCGTTGCTCGGTGATCACAGGCTTTCAAAGTGCATATACTTTCCTTTCCAGGTAGGTTTTCTGTAGATGGGTCTTCCTATCGTGTCATCTGATCTTCGGATGACTAGAATGTCCAGGAACAGAAGGCAAGAAGATTCACCTACAGAAAAGTTTCTGTCCAGTATCATCATCATCATAGACGGCAATACATCAGTGGTTCACACTGATGCTTAACTGTCACACAACCATGAAGAAGAAGAAACAAACCCTGTTTAGGAAGAGAGAAGGAAGAGGGGAGGGGACCTAATCGCTAAAAATAGCTACTTCTATATTCAAACATCAAGGTGCCTACACCTTGCAAACATAGAACCGAGCTGTAAGCGAAAGTAAGGCGTCATCAGCAAGACAGCTTCCTCACGGCTTTCACTGCCCCGCGTCATTAAGTGCACTCACTTCACAGACAACTCGGCCAAACAACTATAACATTCACGCCACTGATCTCGGTTAGCCGCCATTTCACCTGAAGTTTCAAGCCACCGACTCTGTGAGACGCAAGGGCTCCAGTCCGGGAGACGAACCCGATCTACAGTGCCCAACCCCTTCGTGAACGATTTCATTGCTTTACGCCAGGTCATCATCTGTCCACCTCGCATCTTACGCCAATCGGCCGCAGCGTCGGTAAACAGTGCTAGGTGTGGCAAACCATTAGCTGGCATCTTTAGTACATGACCTAATCATCTAAGTCTGTGCAAATGTAGTGAGTGAATAAAAGAACTCGTTTGACAATCAGTGTCAAACACCCGCTTCCCAACCTCCTCGTTACTCACTCGTTGGTGCCACCCGATACAAGCGAATGAACGCAGACATCGGTGGTTAATTACCTGGAGACGGCTCACGTCCTTTATCC
>JTDE01003284.1:23433-48763 GCA_014338405.1 Paragonimus skrjabini miyazakii | reverse complement strand
ACGGTACACAGCTTGGGATGGTTGAGTCACGTACTCCGTATGTCATCTAATCGTTTACCGTGCCGGGCATCATATGCTGAGGCCAACAACAGTTGGGTCAAACCGCGTGGTGGTCAACCAACAACGTGGTTACGAAATATGAAGACCTTGACTGCTCCATTGAGCAACTTGGGTAGGTGTCGCCTGCCTGGCTGGGGTCCTCGTGATCACTCAAACCGCTGGTTAGAGACGCTATCCGAGATGGCGATGTGTCGCAGTCAATGGCGGACCTGTATCCATACTATTTCTAGTGCTTTCGCCTAGTCTTGTTTTGATCATTTTCAACCTTCTTAGTAACGTTTTCTTACAGAATATTCCACGTCACTGTTGAGGCGAGCGGCGGTACCTTTTGGTCAGGCTCATGGCTGTTATGATGATGATGATGACAATACAATTATAAGATTGGACAGATACGGCCAACAACAAAAAATGAAGTGTTCTCTATGACTGCTATCAATTAAATCGATGGTTAACTTAACTGCGTCAGCGGACCATGGCTTCAGCTCTCTGATGACCGAACTGAAATAGATGTATACCCACACATCATCGCCAGTACTGATGATTTCAAGTCTATTTATGTAGAACGACGATGCGAAATCAGACGGAAAATCGACACAGCAGGCTTTTCGGTCCGACAGCAAGAAACATCAAGGAGGAACATTCAGTTGATACTGATTCGTCTTCATGCGCTCTCAAACGGTTTGTTACCAGAAAAAGCCGCCTGCGATTATGACGTAGGGACAACGACCTGAATTTTAAGGAAGCTACTGAAGATGTCAAGAAACTGATGCAAACGGGGAATGAAGAGAAAGTATTCACCACCATTAAATAGTCCACGGTTGAGATCGAACGTGCAACACATCAAATTCGAGCAATAAGAGAGATCCTTCTGATGAAACCACGAGAGCAGACAGTATCAAACAAGGTTATGTACATCACACTATCCGAAATCCAAAGGTTTCTCAACGACCGACTTCTGATTAGACAAAAGCTGAGGCAGATAACTGGCACGTTCGGACGTTGAGTAAATCACGGCTGCTTCAAGGAAATTTCCAATACTGGTGGCTGCAGTGATCAACGAGAATCGGTTCAGTAGAGAGCAGCGAGTCGCTTAGTATCCAACCAATGTGTTTTAGAGTAAATGGCTGAGGTGTTGCCTACCCATGATGCAGACTATTCAACAGTGACAATTCGCCAGACATCCTAAAGAAAGGGATATTGTACTACTTTCATATTTTAGCGCCCTGAAAGGTCGTTGTTTAAAGGGTACTGTGGAAACCGCGCATGAAACTCAAGATGTTTTCATGAGAAATGTCATAATGAGGTCATGGAACGCACAACCTTGGGGAATCGTTCGGCAGCTCTGCAAACCCGAAAGTGACTTCCTGTTTTAGGATCTTGAAAAGACAACTGATCTGTTTGATATGAACCTTTGTTCTCCTATAGTCATAAGTACTCGAACCCTGGGAGAGCGTAATGTTCATACCAGTTTTCCCTTTAATCGCTGCATATTTCTCCTCTGCGAATAATATGACATCATAAATCTCTGTCTAAGTGAAGGTCGCCTTGGTGGCCATCTTGGATTTGGACACGCATGTGTTCCATCATTGGAGATCCAGAAGGTTCCTGGGAAGCCCCATTTCGAACACGTGTGGCATTTCACATTGACTATATATTTACACGTACGCATTTATTTATGTCCACGTATTTCCCTGTTATAGAAACAACCGAGCTGTTGAAAAGTCGTTATTAGTTTCGCCTTAACCTTGAGTGTTAGGTCCAAGTGGTACTTAGATGATCTCAGAGGGAAACGCAAATCATGTTCTAAGAGAGTTATGAACTCCTCAATTAGATACTCCGAGATCACTTGAGTTCGTGGTTAGAAACGCAATCAGCAATAGCAGCACACAGTAGGCAGTGGTATACATGTACCCACAACGTTTCTAGCTTTTGCACTTAGCCTTATCGCATGAAATCTTTTGTCTCATTTTCATCTGATACTACACGCCAATGTTGAAGTGTACGGCGGCTCAGGCCATTTTATCGTCTCATTACACTCATGGCTGGTATGCTCGTCCCAACGCCCATTTTTGTGTTAGGCAACGTAGTGAATGCACACCGTACATGTATCTTCGGCATTCCGTACAAAACATCGCGCAGGCTTGCAGTGTTTGGTATCGCACAACGTACAATCCTGTATGATGATTTATAAGTGAACTGGCCATAATGGGAACATTTCCATATAAATATATTCACAGTTTATCAGTGTATTGCAGGATCTGGTCTACTGTATAGAGAAATAAACAAGGGAAGGGGCTGGACAATCTTGCCGGATGCCATAAACCAGACAAACAAGGTCTATTTCAATTCCCAACTCTCTCTGTGGTGTTCGGAATAAAGGCGTAATAAAGGCAGATCGTGTGCAATAAACCAAGGGGTTGTCATCAAATCAACAACAGCACCCTCATTCAAACAAACATGATCTTACCTGAAGCCAGGGACCTCGAGCCACGTACGGGCTCGCTTCGGATACGAAGGCGCCAGAAACCCCAGTTGGTACTAACGTGATTGCATGTTCAGGGAAATTTGCATTAAGGAAAGTGAAATGTCTTCTATGACGTAGCCGATCGTTCACAGCTAGAGGAAGCATCTCAGCAGCTTCCCGACAGAGGTGCACATCCAGACATTCGACCACTCGTGTGGGATAAAGATCTAAACTCGCCGGAGATAGGGAGAGATGAGCCAACGGAGTACATGGTGCTGAACCTTCGCCGGTACTTCCTGGAGTATGACTTCCTTTCTGTTCGGCCACTGAGCGTTGGAAATGAGATCCAAACGACACACTGCCGGCAGAGTCGACAGTATTGAAAGTACGGAATCCTAAAGATCCGGTGGCAGTTCCAGTTAGCTCTCCAGGTAAGTGTTGAGTATCTGAATGATAAGAGGGATAGTTGCTGTAAACTTTTAGAGGACTGATATTCTTGACCCTACCCAGTGATAAAAAACTGAATGGACACGTCGACTATTTGTCAAGTTGCTTAGGAGACAAGGACAGTGATAACAGACAGTAAACATACACGGCGAGTGAACGGTAATCAAGGGTTGAAGCAAGTCACATATATAAGAATCCACGGTACACTGAATGTGTTTCGACGCTATAGTAACTCAAACGGGGACAATAGAAAACATTAGTATATAGGCCTAGAGGTGTTAATTCCCAGGACATTTGCCGCCACGTTAGACAAGGTCACAAACGAAAAGGATGCTGTCAAGCTGCCAAACCATGAGCATGAGTGGCTCAGGTGGCCGAGACTCAAATCCGGAGGCAGGTAGTCTTCCAAAATGATGGTACGTCAACACATAGTACTGCTTGCGTCACCAAACTTCGTCAGATGGAATATTGTCCTATCAATGGATTGGAATGATAGAACTTCATTCATAAGGATAATTGGAAAAGAAGGTAAGAACTGTTGAAGAACTCAAGCCGAACGTCACTTCTATTCACTATTTTCCTCAATGATTGACAGTCAAATTAGACAGGCGATCACTTGATGCCGGAGAGAAAACCTGAAGCTCCGTGTCCATCTCATAACACTGCCCTGACTATGAACGTTTTCCTCAGTTTATATATATATATATATATATATATACACGCCATTCCATGTCTGGGGTGTGACCAACAGTATGTGGGACAGACAGGCAAACAGCTTCGCACACGCGTGCACGAACACAAACTAGCGATGCGACGAGCCGACCCTAAATCACAACTGTGGCACTACTGCGCCGACACAGGCCACGAGGTCAACAAGGACCATGCGAAAGTGGTCGCACGGGTAAAGATGAAAGGGGAACGGCTTGTACTGGAGGCCCTCTATTCGCGGAATTCGTTCAATCGACACGTAGATATAGACAGCCACTACGTCAACATCGTTGACACTGGAACGAAAAACGAGCGAAGACAGACCGACAGACGAACACGGTGAGCGGCAGAGCAATCACATCCCAACACATTTATTTTTTTTTTTATAACGGATCCTAGTGTTGATTTGAAACGTCACAATAAATCGTTCACTACTCACTGTTTGCCCTTTTAATACTTTAAATATATATGTATGCATATAGAGTATCAAATAAAATTTGAGGAGTTAAGTTGTTATGAATTGAACATAGCTGGCTAGCTCATTTACAAGGGTGCACTATACCGCCGTTTAGTTCTAGTTAAAACTGTACATTCATACTCAAACCGGAATTTACAACGCCACCCTAGTGAGTGTGAGGCGAGTAGGTTAATCACTACTCGATTAACCCAACGATAAGTATGATCGAATTGTCGTATCCAAACAACCAACCACAATTATGCGTGAACAGTACTTAGATAGTCTGACGAGGTCAGTTGCTAGTGTTTAACCTACTCGATCAATTCCACAGGATATATAACAACAACAACATTCCTATTCACTCTAATCGATAAGCCTGTGATCAGGACTTCTTAGTCAAGGTGAGGCGACTAAACACTATACACATGAGGCAATGGTTAGGCATTTTGATATGATGAATCGGTCATATTTATCGTGAGGTGGTAACATAGTGGTTGAAGTGTTTGCCTCAGAATCATGGTGGCTGAAATACAAATTCCAGTCTAGACAAGGATGTGCACTGCTTACGAGCTGCAATAAAGGTGAACCTCAAGTTTAGTGCTTCCGTGCAAATAGCACTAATCGATGAGTTTAGTTAAAAGCGAAATCTATCGCCAATTGTGGCTGCTTTTCAATTCGTAATAATATAAACCCCATAACCAACAGTGTTGAAACAGCATTCCAAAAAATCTCGGGATCTTTTTTCTTTTGCTAAAACCAAATCAGCACCTCATCAGTGACTACCGACTTCAACAGCAAGTGAAGATGTCTTACGACCAGATATCATCGCGTTGTGACTAAAAGAGACGCTTGACCTGCGTAAATTGGTTACTGCTAAACATCCATTACAAGGTATGTGAAAATACAGAGCCACAGATGCAAAAACGGCCGACCTGTATCCACATACTTGCCAGCAGTGCAGCGATATCTTCCCCGATGGCACGTCCCGCATGGTGCATACACACGTATCCAATAGTTGTTTCCAGCTCTCGGTCTTTATAGCGTTGAGACATGTACTTTAGTTTATGGGCTTTCGAGTCGTGCCATAATAGTCACAAGCGGAGCAGCGTGTTAGATAACAATGGCATACAGTGATCACTTTTGAAACACTCACAAAACAGTGATACTCTTCGCACGGTTCATTCAACTCATTGTGACCGGCTTTCGTAAATTCTGGAAGTGATCGATACCACTTGATAAGTTGGTTCATTCGCATGGACGAACTATATTCGAAAATGCGGGACGGTGTTTAAAATATTAAAAGATGTATATAACAAGACGTTTTCTATTACTGCGCTATATTAGGGGAAACGTTCTCTTCCAGTTGCTTGAGCGATCAAACGTCAGATACACATTAAACATCATGCTCTCTTTGTTACCAACACAACCAATAAAGGTTTTTTCCAAACTTTTGTGGCCTAGTATGCTTTGTTTCGTCATTTAAGTGAAAATATTATTTCTCCACTTATCCGTGCACAGAGTGAGCCGCCAAAAATTGAAGAAACTGTTTGGATGTAGTAAAACGGATCGGACTAGTGGAGAAATGGTAAATTCCGTTTTAATCTCATAATCCTTAATCCAGGCGCGTGAATCAGACAGATCGAGCGGTAGTAAATTTGAGGACAGAATTGGTTGGATTATCAGAAGGTACTTTAAAAAAGACCTAAATGTTCGTGAGCCACTGTGTATATAATTGTATTTTCAAATCCTTTGCTAAATATATATAACAGAAAATGTATCTAACAGGTACATTAACTGCCACTTTTTGTTTAACTGGCTTCAAACGGCATCGATATCAAGATGTATAACAACTGAAACAACTCCCATCTATTTCAAACGATTACTGGGTTTACACAGATCAACGATGACACAGTGTATCAGGTATAGACATTTTGGTAGTACGTAAACAAAAAAGAGAATAACTAAGTTTGCTCTATAACTGCAAAATAAGCAATTTATTTGACTACTCAAACCTCTGATGGTCATCTGCATATGACAGATAATAATACAATAACGGAACGCGAAAGTTAGGGGGAAAAACTTGGTAACTAACAATAGACTGTAATAAGTATTTGTCCACGAAGGGTTTTGGTTTAAAAGACTTTCTCGATGCGAAATGTGCTACCAAATATGAGTGATATTTAAGCATATCAACGAAATTTGGTACTAAATTCTCTACTAATTGAAAAGTTTAACGAGCTTCAAGATTTAAACCTGGATGAGAGATGTTGGAGATTATCGAATGTAGTTAACAGTACAATTCCTATATCACCTCTTGGGACGACCGAGCAGCTTGAGCATTACTCACAACCGAATGTGATCGGATCATTAGATGTGAGGTCAATGATGTGATGATCAACACAGTTGCTCCTAGGGAACGTAGAAGAAATCTCGGTTGTGGAAAGAGTATGAAATACTGAGACAAACTATTACTAAACAGCGGGTAAAAGTTGGATCCAGTAGTTAATTTTAGAGAGCTCCGATTGAGAAAGTCTGTCTGGACGCAAAAGTTGTAGTTGAATGTAATTGATGTATAAGTTCAAAGTTTAATTCGATAAACCTTGAGAATTTCAATAATTTGTAGAGCTAGATGAGAACCAGTGCAAATTTCAGGGTGCGAAATTACAATTCCGTAACTGGACTGCTACAGACACAGAAGTACATATGTATTCCACGGCAAAACTGCGGTGCCATGTAACATGCGGTGGATTTTCAGGCGGGAGGTGCGAGTATTCCATTTGTCTTCCTAATCAATACGATCGGTGACAAAAATGGGCTGCTTGTCCTTTGAATTATTCCTTTCTCCAGCATCTCCTTTAACTGCATTTCCACTTCCGGAACCAACTTGAACGGTATTCTCCGGTATACTGGTCTGCATTCCTCACTCGGCTGTAAGTCTACCGAGTGTTTCATCCACGTACAGAATCCGTAGTGGTCATCCGCGTTAGTAAACAAGTCAGCAAACTCATTAACACACTGCCGGATGGCTGCGATCGGACACTCTGGCAGAGATTTCATCGAGACGCTGCTCATTCGGCACTGCTCCTTGGTCTCTTCGAGATGTAACTTCACGACTTCACCATCAACACGCAACTCGTTCCTCTCTAGGTCTACGCTTGCTTTCAATCAACGTAGCAGATTGGCGCCTAGTATCGTCTCTGTCACATTAATAATCATTAACGTTGCGTGGCGTATCTTGATACCAACTATCTGGATCTCAAAGTTCTGAGTCCCCAATGCATTTAACGGCGTTCCTCCGACCGTAACGACATGCCATTTACCGGACCTAACGGGCAATCCTCGCACTCTGCTTGTAATCAACGCACCCGCCCTCGTATCTACTATCGCACTCTATTGTTCTCCCTCAACCAGAACTTTTACTCATGGAACGCCCCCATGGTAACTTGTTACCATCCAAAAATAAGGATGAAGGCGTCTGTTAGGGCACTGGCGGGCAAAGTGCCCCACCCCATTACAAACAAAATAATGATTACAGTGAGGTTATTCACATGCTCGTCTAACTTGTTCTCCTCTTGGTTCTGCATTCGTTTTCAAAACTTCCACTGCCTTCGTCAGCTGCTCCATTTTCTGTTCGAGTTCCCTAACTTCCAGCCATCCAACTTGCGTCCGCACGGGTTGACGCTGTGCAATTCCGACAAGCCGTTCGATGTCCGTGATCCCACGAGACTCGGTCATCCGAACGCCCTCCTGTTACTCCGGCGACAAACGCTGAATGAACCGCTCCCTCACCAATCTATCTTTTGTTTTCTCATCCGCCTCTGACAAGCCCAAAGTCAACTGTCGTAATAAATGTTGATAATAAACCAAGGGGTCTTGAGTGTCGTAAAATCCGACATCGTAAAACCGATCCATTGTCCGTTGTCGGTCTTGTTCCTTTGTATACTGTTGAATCCGTGAGGTCAGCGTTTCTTGATACGATGTTGCGACCTTTGTTTGTTTGCTCAAGGCATATACAGCTTTTGACCGTACAGTGAGCGGTGTTCCCAATGACGTCAAAAGTTGTCCGATCTGGTCGTCCATCCAATTTTGTCTGCCATGTCTCGCGCATTGGTCCGACCCAATCAAGCGATGACTCATCTGGTCGCCCACGCAGTCCCTGATCCGCTCGCTGTAGGCTTTTGGACGTACCTCACTTACGTTGGGGTATCCCACTGAGTGTTGGAATACTCGCACCTCCGACCTGATAATCCACCACAATATAACAACTAACTTTGCTACAACAGGTCGCAGGGTTGTCACTATTCGTGTTGAGCTAATATAGGACTTATCAAACTGGCGAAACTTTAGTTAACACCCGTTTATTCTTGAGTAGGTTACAACAGAAGTCGCAAAAACCAACAGGACAAAACCACAAGACCATTTAGGCATGTAGTCAACCACTCGAAAAGAGAAGAATGCGATCCTCGCAAGTGAATGAAGGCGAGTTGAAATCATGTTGTTGCCTCAAAACATTCATCAACTACTCCATGGAGCTGAAGATTCTCAGACCGTTCAACGATGACTGGAAGAGTCTTTCATAAATTACTGATTGGGTTCAAATCAGAACTGCAAGTTAGTCTTATACATGAGTTCCAAGAAGGGGCTACGACGTCGTAAAGTAGAACTTACGCCTTCGGACGTTGTTTTGGAAAAACACATTCTTTTGAGCATGCGGTGTGAAAAATGATAATGCAATAAGTTGATATCAATAATGGGATTATTCTCATCAGAGAATGCACCTAAACTACAAATGTACGTCTAACGCCAATTTTCTTACTGAATGCCCTTCATTTATTCAAAGGTCATGTCAGCGCTACCTCAGTACGGCCAATGTCGGTTGGAATTCTAATCATTGCAAAGTTTCGTACGTTCGGTTTGAGGGTGGGTGTCAAGAACCATTACAAACGTTTGTACACATGCTCGTTCACGTAAAATGTTGTGAGTGCACCAGCATGATAGAAGTGGACCTCTCTCTTCTCCAAAAACTCATCCAAAGATTGTTGTGACATCTTTTGTATGGATCCCGCGAAGAAGTCCACCGCAAGGGCCAAGTTCAAGTGTCAATATATCTTCAATGTGTTGGATATCAATCATTTGTGTAAAACTGAAGGCAAACCACTTTTGACGTTTGAGTCGCAAGACAGCAGAACTATACTGATTCACTTTGCACCCTCATCAGTCGTGAAAGTGACTGATGTGAGGGTAAAAAACAGCCAGTAAGTGAAACGTATAAATCGATCTTAAGCGTGAATGATGTTCACAGTTAGATGAACCAGAAGAAAAAAAGTAGCAACCATTTAATTCTGAGAGCACGAGGCCGGTCTCTTAAAAGCGAATAATCAGGCGTTAATGTTACTTTGACCTTGACTGCCCCATTGAGCAAAGTAGGTGTCGCCTACCTGGATGGGGTCCTCGTGATCACTCAAACCGCTGGTTAGAGACGCTATCCGAGATAGCGGTATGTCGCAGTCAATGGCGCATCTGCATTGATACGATGTCTAGTTCTTCCGCTTAGTATTCCTTCAATAATTTTCAAACTTCTTAGTAACGTCTTCTTCCAGGATATTCCTGAGGCGAACGGCGACCCGAGGCACAGTACCATTTTGATCAGTCTCATGGCTGCTATGATGATGATGATTCTTACTTCTCACGTGGTCTGCCTACTTGAGCGTTCAAATCTCCAGCCAGTACTACAATGTCCGTGCGCCGTGCGGTGTGAAGAACGGTGATGAACTGGTGATAAGAATTATCTTAGTGAACTGAAAAATATACTCATTAAGGATACTCATTAAGAACAATAAAAGTACCAAATAAATCGCTAAAAACTGGTAACATGAAGTTTAATGACGTCAGTTGATTTTGTACGAAAATAGACTAGCACAGAATTAACTAAAGAACACTGGGTTTTGTAACACACATACATACAGACACTAAGATCGGAATTTCTCCATAATGAACTGGAAATTGATCCCAGTGTCCATTTGAACTTCGTTTTCGCCTAGGTAACCACGGGTATAACATGACTTACTGGATAAGTCAGATGACAGCAATTTTCCAGAATTCAAACGAGAACACCAAGTTGAAACTCTCCCTGGAGCACTGATAGATTGAGCAGAATTGGTGGCATCAAACAAATTCGTGGTGTTTGTTTTGTCGGGGACGGTTTCGGGTGAGCCAGACTCAGTTCGCTTGCATTCTTTGTCACAATCTTCCATTTCAGCGATGCCAATCGACGACGCAGTGGAAGGCACCAGAGGAGGTGGATCGACATAATCTCCCACAACATCGACGAAATCATCATCGTCTGTATCTTTTTTGGTTACTGTTGAGACTACCGTTTCATCTGTGTCCATTGCTACGTGGACAGGACTGGGAGAGCGCAAACTGTTTGCATCGCTAACGCGAGGCATGCTAAGGTCCGTGGGTAAACATGTCTCATCTGTTTTGATGCATGCATCGTTTTTCAAACAAACATTCCTAGAATTTTTGCAGGCTGGTAGAGTCACTAAATCGCAACCAGGAATTAAGGACGATTCACGACGGCGATTTAAGTCACGCACTCGGCGAGCTTCGAGTTCTCCAGGTAGCAATTCACCGAGTGCAATTAAAGGAATCGGAGCCCAAGCGAAATATTGCGTAGTCACTCCGGAAAGATTGGAACCTTCTCTCCGCAATTGGTCATTAACAAAACTTGCCAGGTTCGGTTCCAGTTCAAAAAGGCTCTGTTTTCTACGCATGTCTGTCACAAGAAGTTCGCCGCCTGTTTCTGGAAGACGACACATCAATTCCATAACACGAGTGCCTGTCCAACGTTGAACCAGACGGAGCTCCTCATTGCAAAGACCGACAAGCTGTAAAACAGATGAAACAGTTTTTACATCAATAAACCCTATCATGAATACCGCAATCAATCTACTCGAACTCAAAATATACATATTATTTCAACCAAATGTATCTGCATCTACATACATTCACACGCACACATCTAGCCAGATTTCAACCAGATCTAAAGGCAATTTAGTCAGTGCCACAGGGTGGTTCATATAACAACAGGTGGTACAGTGGACCGCACAGTTGTTTGCGCGTAACTGATTGCATATGATGGAATCACCACTGTCATTGTTTGGCCGAGTTGTCTGTGAAGTGAATGCACTTAACGACGCGGGGCAGTGAAAGCTGTAAGGAAGCAGTCTTACTGATGACGCCTTACTTTCACTTCCAGTTCGGTTGTTTGTTTGCAAGGTGTAGCCGCCTTGATGTTGTATGTTTGAATATAGACGTTGCTACTTTTAGTGGTCAGTTCCCCCCCCCCTATCCATTTTTTTAATTTTCCCTTTCTATACAGGGTTTGCTTTTTCTTCTTCTTCGTGGTTGTGTGACAGTTCAGCATCAGTGTGAACCACTGATGTATTGCTGTCTATGATGATGATGATGATGATGTCCATTGGAACAAGGGCTGTTATATGACGGACCGAATCTCCCGGTTCGAGCATGTTCTTCCGGCGCTCATCACTTGATTAACGGAGACACAATTGTAGAAAGCGGAGTGGGCAGATAAAGACAATGGAAATGCCAATCATTCACTTGCCACCGAGGCAGAAAAAAAGCTGGCGTTAACGGTTATTTCTTTTCATTTAACCTATCTTTTCGAATAGAGAATAACAAGACGCAATCAGCTAGGACAAACAATCGTCCTGAAATTTTAAAATCCCAAAAGTGATCATTCTCCACTTGGTCTATGTTGTGCCGATCCATGTACATGTTTCACTTGGTTTTATAAGGTAATATGGTTGTTGCCATACTAAAAATGTAGGGCATTGGATAATATCAGGCTGTCCAAGTTCAGGCGAGAACAGTCACCGAAGCCAAAGACCGAACTCACAACAATGCAAGTGATAGCGCGGTAAGTTACTTATGAGCAACTGAGAGCCCGTACACTTAGTTGAAAATGTCCAAAACATACATATACGTTGTTCTGTGTCCTTCTCGGTTCCCTTCCAAAAGGAGAACAGACGTGCAAGATTATATAGAAAGAGTCAGTGACGAGAGAAACCAGTGCAAAATAGCTTGAAACTACCGCTTATTTTATGGGTCGGTAACCATGAAAACAGATCAGTTTGAGCGAGTCCGGGGAATGACAGCGAAACGTTCGTTAAGGGCGGTGTATGGTAGATTGGACAGCGCAGATATAACACCGTATGAATGGGACAGTCCAAACTCGGGAAAGTGGAGGTGTTCCGTGTTCTAAGCACGAAAAAAGAAAGGGTTGCCGTAACTTGAGGGAACTCATTACGTGAGAACGAGGTTGACAATTAAAATGGTTCTTTGTCCCAAGAAAATCTATAAAAAAAGGCATCTCTGTTCATCTGCTCAATCAGTAACGCCAGGTTACTCTCAGAAACAACCTGAAATCTGAGGTAGACCCGCGGTTTCTATGGAGAAAATAATCATCCAGTTTCATCATAATCGTACGTGAACAGACGAATTTCATGAAACTGTACAACCGTTGAACTGACAAAGAATGACCAAGCACAGTGTGAATGGCAATTTATAAGGAAATATTGTAACACTCTACAAACCTGAAGAAATTGAACATAGCCGTACGGGGTAGAGATTTTCTTCAACTGTGGATCCTCAACGACTAACATATGATGGATCCGTGAACTGGATTGTGAATTTTTGTCGGGTTTTAGTTTATCAATAGAATGAATTGAATTCGCTGAAGCAGTGGAATTGACAGCCGCCCACGCCGCAGCAATCATAGAAGCGTAAGTTGACGGATTTGTTAGTAATGCCGATTGCGGATCCCCATCTTTGTGACCATCTGCAGCGAGCATGGATGCCGCAGTTGCTGCCGCTGCCACCGCGATTGACTGAGCATGAATTTCAGATGTGGGTGCACGTCGATTGTCTCTCTCTTCCGATGATGTATTCAACAACGGTTGCTTGTCCAAGGCAGTAGGCCATGGAATATGATCTCCAACCATGAGCTGTGCTTGTGAATGAAAAACATAACGAGCAATACTCTGCAAAAGGTGTGCGGGCCAAGTGGGTGGACTAGTCTCAGTGGCATCACGACGAATGCGTAAGGTCAACTCGAACCCGAATCCGCTAGGGTCCTCCGCAGTGGTACTTTGGCTGAAATGAGAAGAAAAACGCATATCCAGTACACACCTATGACGATCGGAGGACGGTAGATCATCAATGGGCAAAAGCTTGATCCTCAAAACTTAGTGAAAATAGGTAAGCCGATGACACGTGATGATAAACAAAACACTGGAGGCCAGTAAGAGGATAGTAGAATTAATTTCATATTTCCACATTCAATTGAACAATAGCAAGTCGTTCATCTGAGTACAACACGACAACACTATTTCTCTTATAAAAAAGGGGAAAGGTAGTTACTGAAGCGATCTTGCCACAGCAATCTATTCTCGAAATCATCTGTTAGACTAGATACAACATAGTGCGACGAATGAGTGACACAGTCCAAATGTAACAGTACTGAACTTCCGAGATGGCTACGTAGATTTGGTAATAGGCAATTTGCCATGTAAAGGCACGATGTTCCTGAAAATCCTTCGAATTCATCAGAAGTCCAGAACTTTCATAACTGAGTCCTGAAAAACTGCTCATTGACAGATGAAGAATAATTAGTTCAATGGACTAAAATCACGCAAATGTGATAGGTTTATAGATGGATGCTGCAAAGAGAAAGATCTTCGTTTGTATAGTGTTCTCTTTGCGTTGATCAAGGAAAACTTTCCGACGATTTATAAATGTAAAAAAGTGAACAGAGATGAATAAAAAGAAACCTGAATAAAGTTACTGGCTTACAGTCATAACAGCAAAGGACACTGAAACACAGCAAAAGGACCCGTCATCAGATGTACATTTAGTGACCTGTAGGTGGGTAGGCCGTCTCACACGAATGTGTAGACAAAATAGTTACAAAACTTTCGACTGATTCGACCGTGACCACGGAGTTGGCCGATGTGTTCGTGTATGAACAGATGCTAACTGAGTTCTGTCTACATTGTAATCTTGGGAGTTCGCCCTTACGAAGTGGGGAAGACCAGCAGGTGGATTACCTGTGATGTGGAGTACTTTATGGGCGAAAATCAAATCACTTCTACGGCGTCTCTTATGAAGTAAGAACCGACCTAATGATATTAGTCGCTATGGGTAGGGGATTTCCTTGAGCCCTCATAACTCTTAAGGTGGTCCGTCTCTAAACATTAAAAAAAGATGTCCAATCCTCTTTAAGATAAGAACGTTTCCACATGTGGAAAAGACTTAAGGGTGGAAGGCCTCACAAGTTCATCAAGTCATTTGAGTTTTTTAAACAAAGCTGCATAATTTGTAGACGAACTTTAATTGTCAGCTTTTGTGGCCCTAGGTCTCTTTCGTATACCGATACGAGTGATCTACTGTCGTCAAATCTGATAGCGGTTGCACATAACTGCAGTTGTTGCTACGGATCACTAGGTTAGCCGGTTCAAATGGCTCTGCAGGGTTTCTACATCATCCGAACACTGCAACTTGTCAGTCTTGTGTTATTAGTGTAAAACAGCATTGGTAACCTAAGGATGCCGAGCAGTTCAAGAACAAAAGGAAAGAATTGGTGATTAAAATCGATTAAAACACTCCAGAGGAAGGTCATCCGAGGTGGTTGGAACGTAGGCTATTCTCATACGATTTACCAACAACATGCTAAACACGACGCCCAAACTGTCTGACTTCATTTGTACTAAATTTGATGTGGATATTTTACAAAAAGATGGAATAACAAGAACCTTAAGATGAGTCCTTGCGAAACGCCGCTGTTGGCACGGAACCACCCTGATAACTGCCCAATCACCCAGACGATGATGTTCAGCGAAATACTTATTTAGCTACCTCAGCAAGTATTCAGCAAGGTCGTAAAAGAACGCAGTGATAAATCCTATCAAAAGCTTTGGGAAAACCATGACGGACAACAACAACGGTCAATCTATCGTCGGCAGTTTTCGTCCAAAAGTCACAAACGATCAACAGATTCGTGACTCATAAATATCCATTACAGAAACCATGTTACACCTTGGTAATCGAAGTAGGCTACCTTGGCCCGGAGATAGTCATTCAGTAAGATACGGTATTAATGGATGGTTTGATGGGTCTTTTATCACCCATCTTTGAAGATGGGCGACCGTGAACTGTTTCCAAGCTTTCGACACAGGGTCAATTGAAGGGGAACAATTGAAATATGCCATTAGCAATTCTGCTAGTTTGATAGTACAGCTTTTCAAGGTGACAGGAGATACCAAACACGGGCCGGGTGACTTGCGAGCTAGTGGATTCAGTGACTTGCTTCTGAATTGCAACGCCGATATTTGCCGTAATTCAGTTATAGTGTACTCTATCAGTCAATAAGTCGCTCGTGATGTGCACGCTTATGTACCATTTATCTAAAGAGCTGACCGACTATACATCTGCATTGATGCACCTATCGAGGAAGGAAATTCCGAAATGACACTCACATTCCTGGTGTGTGCTGTAACTTTGCTGAAAAGAAACAGGGGATGCATATTCAAATTTTGCGAAGTATTGCGTTCGTAGCAAAACTGATTATCTTCCACAGAAGTTGTAGTGTGATTGCGCTACATGATGTACTCAACAAATGAAACTTCAATCTGTATCATTCGGTACGTTCTTCAGACTGAACGTTTCGCTGTATTTGTAAATATCTCAGTTTCTTACTGGATCGGGAACAATCTACTGAGACCTAGTTGTAAACAACAACAAACAGTTCCATAACGACGATTTCCAAGCGTTGATATAGGCTGTGTGTCAGACTACCTAAACTTGATGGGCTGTGTATTTAACGCTGCGAAATTCGCCCTACGATAAGTCTTTGGACTCAGTTTGAGGAATATATTGATTACGAGTAGCTGGTAATTAAATCCAACGGCAATTAAATGGATAATATTAAGGACAGAATTTATTAATTCAAACTTGCTGTTAATTGAAGAATGAGCAAAATGAATTTGTGCAGAATCAATAACAGATAGACAGTAAGACTAGATGCAAGCAGACAAAAGATTGTGTGTGTACTAAGCACATAAACCCTTAACTGTTCCGAGTAGTGTATGAAGTTAATCGAATACTACAAATCTGCTGAATATCCTGCTATTCTCACTCGCACTCATATTGGGAAAAACTCATTCATCATAAGTCTCCCTTATTTACATAGTAAAACGACTGGGTTTTGCGCTTACCCAACCACAGAACATACGTGAGTTTAAGCATACACTGCCAACCAACAGTTGATATAAACTGTTAATTGGTGTAGCAAATCGGAATTGTCCCGTGTCAGAATTATACAGGTAACGTAAACGTAAAGAGAGATAGGGTATTCCAATATGGAAGGCGGCCTTGAAATCTTTTAAGCATCGTCTGCGAATACAGTTCTTCTTGTCGCAAAGGGGCTGGAATATGACGCCATGTGACGAACTGCGCATCCCAGCTTAAAGAACGCCTTTTACTCGAATCTGTCTGCCTTCCTTCGGTCGACAAATAGTTCTCACAGAGTCATTCGAGCAGGAGATATAAACGCCCATGTCGGCCGCCTTAGTGAAGCCGAGTCTCGTTTGAGTGGCAAGTTTGAGATTCTATCACATCACTCGAATAATGACGTGCGGCTGTTACAAATGTGCACCAAGCACGGACTATTTTTAGCCCACACTGGTTTAAAACATCGCGTGCATCATTGTTATACTGGGCGCTCTCTTCCTCCGAATCAGGTTAGGTCTCAGACTGACCACATAGTTGTTAGTTACAGATTATGGGGCTCCATCCAGGACTGTCTCTTACTGGAACATATATCTGGATTTGGATCATTCATTCGTATGTTATCGCTTCGATCCTACTTCTCCTAGTCAACGACTCAACCAACAACGATTGGTTGTTGAGAAATTGGCTATGCCGTCAGTGAAGCACAAACATAAAAACTAGTCTGAAATGCAGGCCTAACAGATTTCACACTGAAGATCCCAATAGCTACTAGACCCATTCTTCGCAGTCCATTCATGAAGCAGGTATTGTGGTATGCGGCACGGCGGTTCGCGGGTTAAACAAACACTGGATTTCAGGGAAATCCTTACGGTTGTTAGAAGCCAGAAGCTTATCCTGATCGCCAGTCATGAGCCTGGGTTGATGGAGAAAACCAAGGAAACGGAATCCGATTCAGTTTCAGAGAACACTGACAGACTGTTCAAGCTTATTCGAGAGTCAATTCAGCAGGCCTCCTGCTTTTACCGCGTTTTCGCCACTAACTTGTAGTGTGACACCATGGGCGACAGATTTAACACCACCCGTTGAAACTGAGTTCCGCAAATGTATTCCGGTCCTCGTTCCAGCACTTCTCAAAGAAGATGGAGAGGCGTCAGCAGAGGTCTTGAAGCTGTTGTTTCAAGTTGTGTGAGCAATGGAGATCACCCCTTTAGTGCTGGGGTCACTCGACAATAGTTCCCATATTCAAGAAAGAAGTTCGGGGTTCTTGCGAGAACCATAAGGGAATCAGTTTCATCCCAGTCATTAATATGGTTGTGGTATCTATCATACTTCGTCGACTCACTGCAACTCAGGAGGAAGACATCAGGGAAGAACAGGCAGGGTTTCGCCCAAGTCGAGGGCGTACTGATCAAACTTTTACTGCTCCACAAATTCTGGGACAGCGTCGTGTATACCGCCGGCCAACAACTGTCGTATTTCTCAACTATAAAGCTGCGTTCAATTTGGTGGATCGATCTACACATATTGAGTCGCTTAAACGCAGGGAGGTGCTGACCAAGTATGTGAACAAAATGTCGGCGCTTTATTCCTATACCTCAACTCAGGTTAGAGTTTACGGCGAACTTTCCAACAGTTTCAGCACCAGAAGCGGCGTACATCAAAGCTGTCCACTTTCATCATTTTGTTCAATTTTGTCACAGGTGAAATACTGGTGGGCTGTCTGCGACACTTACATAATGCCGGCGTGGACCTCCTACCTGGTAGAAGGTTAACTGACCTTGATTATGCTGAAGATAGGGTGTTGCTGTTTGAAAATTTCTAAGCAGCATAAACAATGCTAGATGTTATTTCGCGTTCTGCTGAATACTTCGGAATGCGCCTTAGAATCTCAAAGTGCAAAATGATTCTGTAAGACTTCTATAGTTACTTACGTAGATTTAATGGTGTGGATGTTGTTGACGGGTTTGTGTGCTTGAGAAGTCACATTAGCAGATCTGCAGAGGTGTATGGAATGAGATAGAAGTGCGCATCTCTAAGCCTAGGGTGGTATTCGCCAATCGTGGACATGTCTGGTGACAGAGAACAGTCTCTCTGGAGTTTAAAGGTCGCGTATATGAAGCGACAGTGAGGGCTGTGTTACTTTACGGCAGCGAGACTTGGCTGCTCAAGATGGAAGACATGGACTGTCTTTAAGTATTTGACCACTGATGTTTGCGTTCGATCGCTCGCATCGGGTGGCAGCAACGGGTACCCAACAAACATGGTGTTTGGCAATGATTGCCAAACGAGTTCTTTCGTTCAGTCCTTACACTTGCACAGAATTAGATGGCTAGATCATGTACTAAGGATGCCGACTAGTCGTCTGCCACATCGAGCACTCTTTGCCGTCACTGCGGCCGACTGGCGTAAGATGAGAGGTGGACAGATGATGACTTGAGGCAGAGAAATGAAATCGTTCACGGAGGGGTTGGCCACTGTAGATCGAGTTCGTCTCCCGGGGTGGAGACGTTAGGTGAAATGGCGGTTAACCGAGCTCAGTGGCGTGAACGCTACCGCTGTTTGGCTAGATTGTCTGTAAAGGAAGTGCATTTAATGGCGTAGGGCCATGAAAGCCATAAGGTGATGATATCTTACTTTCGCTTATAGCTTAGGTGTTTGTTTGGGAGGTATATAGACCTTGGCCTTGAATGTTTACAAACAGACGTCACTATTTTTAGTAATTACGTCTGTTCCTGAGTTTTTTCTTCCTGGTCAAGGCTTGCTCATTGCCTCATCGCTGTGCAGTAGTTAAGCCCTAATGAGAACCAGTAACGTATTACTCTCTATGATTATGATGATGATCGTGACAGCTCATTACCTGAGGTTACTTGCACAGCATCAGTTAGCTCCGATTTTGATGTACAAGTACGCTCGGTTTTGTATACCTGTCTAGTTTACAAACCCGAAGAGTTCTGAATTAGGCTTTGATGCGGATTGTGCGATGTCTAATTCATTGGGTGAATGTTCTATGGTCAGTTTAGCAGTACGTAAAGAATAGCAATCTTGTTCGAATGCCTAGTGTCCGATAGGCACTAGGCCCACGGATGGCGGTAAATCACGTGGAAACATAGGCACACAAGAATGCGCACACTGTTTCCAGAAAGGTCAACTTGAATTAAAAACAATCCAGATCATCAATGACCCACATAAAATGGAGGGTCAGCCGTGCGAGGTTGTGTTTTTTCACAAACTGTCAGTTGTGAACGTAAAAGTCAGGTCCAACGAGTTCACTTATTCTTTCGTCCATGAAGATCAGCTACTTTTAGTCATCTGTTCTTGACCATGTTGGGTACTTCATCTGAGCATACAACTTTGGAATTCCTGTGAGTTTCGTAATAACTAGGAAGAGGCTGTTCTTCACGATTTTATGAACGGATGTCCTTGAACAATTGACATTTGGCTGACGTCTGATGCCGTTTAGTCGTTTGCACTATATTTTTTTATAGTTTGAACTGAACAAACTGTTTCGTTTCTTTAAATCACACATCAAGAATACGGATAATTAAAAACTGAATAAACAGCGTGCTCAGTGTTAACAGTTGGTGGTGAAGTAAATACAATACTGTTGATTATTCCTCTGCCGAAGTGCGAAAATAAACATCTTGTTTTGAAGAGAAAATAACTGCGAATAATAACAAGTAAGAGCCTATCTTAGATCAACTGTTAACAACATGACAATGGCAATCAGAAGTCATACTTGCTGAAAGTGTTTCACCTTCGATTCAGAATAGTTTTCAGACAATTTCCACAGCACAGGATGGGGTGTGTCATGCAAGACAAGTTTTTCCGTGATTGCAATGAGGTGAAAAAAGTGAAGACTGAACAGAGAACGCTCAAGTGGTAACCACGGATAGAAATCACTATTTATAACTCAACAATCGTCGAACCATCTTTTCATCGGAAAAGAGCGTCTTATCTCAGCGTTAAAATGCAATAGCGAACTGGCTTTCAAGAGAAAAAACAATAATAATCACAAGCGACAATAATAACAATACTCAAGCAATAATTACCAAATTAGTTAGAAACGTAGAACATTCCTCTTCTGCAGTAAATTTAGGCAGTGAGGTTCGCAGCGGTATGTTACATGATTTATGACACAAATGACTTTGCTTTACTTTGTAAGAGTTTACGCAGAGATTATTAACGAAATACGATCAAATCTAAACCACAAAGCAAAGTAACAATAAACCTTCTCTGTCATCCGATTTGTAAAAACGGTATGAAAACGTACGCTATGAAATGCAAGCATTTCATTTATTTTGGTCAGTCGATTAGGCAAACCATTCAGTTATATGGATTCAGCGCATGACGGGTTCCTCACAAAAGCTGCACTCAAATGGCGTTGACTCATGATAAAAAATATTCCCCTATATAAGACAATTTGATTTCTTACGCAACTTTGTTTTGTACTGTAACATTTCTTCATGTATTCCCGTTGACTACCTTGAAAACGTAACTCTTACATGTATTGAAAATACTCTGTTCAAATTCGATAGACCTGCTCATGGATAAATTGACGATGTAGCGATGGGAAGCTCACTGGGCTACACATTCATTGGAATTTTTCCTGTTATGGTAGGAGATGAACTATTTAACCGTATCGATCGAGGACGACTCAATCGTGATCATCTTATAACACCAATTTATTGTCCCTTAGGGAAATCTCTCTGTCCCCTATGAAGAAGTGTCAGAAGACTCACTGTCTGTTCCAGATATTCTAATTCCCAGGTGCTGGGATGGTGCACATAATCAGTCCGTTTATCATAAAACAGTATGGAGTGGGTAATAATTAAAATTCTTTTCCTTTGAGCCCACGTTGGTCAGTGAGAACGCTTTTCCATATAGCAAAGAATTTATGCACATCCGATCACGTACAGTTTGAAGAGGAACTCCTAAAAAAGGTTATGTTTGTGAATAGGTATCGGGTTAAACTTGTTAAAATCCACTGGAATGAGCGAACAGATGCACCATAATCATAACCAGTGGTGAAGAAGTAGGTCTTTAACAGCATTTGTTACACAGGAGACCACAATACTAACGGGACAAAGTCTGCTATTGACCGCACTTACCTCGCGTGTTACTTACCACCCGCAAGATTACTCACCATTGCCTTGATCGTTCTTCCTTGAGAGTCTCTGCCTCTCATTTTGTAACGGATGACCAAATCTTAGACGCGATTATATCAGCACTTGGTGGAATATCTCGACGCAGTGGAGAGATATAGTCAACGCCCAAAAGCGGGTATATCGTGGACAACACGGGCGATCAGATGAGCCATCACTCAACGAAATCGGATCAACGGACGAGAGATGACAAGCAAAAAACCTGATAGAAAGTGTCAGCTGCACGCACAAAACCAGGTGGGAGTGCACATAACGTTTAAATGGAAGCTGTTGCTGTGGACTGGAATTCCGAACACGCGTGGCGTGAGAACATGTGAGTTGGACAGTAAAGATCGTGCTCTATTGAGCGACTTTTGATAAAATGCCAGTTCGCTTGTGTTAGAGATAGGGCGAAGCAAGCCATAACAGTACGAATCTGAAGTGGGATTTGGTGCACCTCATGCCATTAATGGAATGCGGACTTTGAGTTCAGTCGAATAATTGTTCTCGCTTAAACATGGTGCACAAAGCCACAACTTTATATAAACAGCGCGGTATTTTCGCTGATCTTGTCAGATCGGAAGTTCGGGTGAATGCATGTTATAGGTAGGCTGTTGTGTTTATCTCTTGTACTGTCTTGCCTTCACACATCGTAATTCGCTGATGATGCATAACCTGTTGAGATTTAGCATAATTGGTCAGGACATTCGTCTGAAGTGATAGCGACCACTGACACAACAGCCCGCAGTGACGCATATACCGGCAGAAAGTACCGGAGCTCGTGACAGAGAAAGGCAGAGCATATCTATGAGCGGCTAGTTCAGGTGATGACGCAACGCTGGCCGGCATATCAATATTTAAACAGATATCTGTCATCTCGAATCGAAATCTTTCATGCGATTGACCCCGTCTTTTCGTTTGTGGTCCAATTACGTAATGTCAATTAGTCAAGATGTTGTCATTTCTCAAAGCGTTATTAGCCAAACACCTCTGTTAGCTGTTGTAGCGGACGCAATCATTTTCGTTGTAGTGATACTGAAACCGTTTGCATCACCCTGGCATACACCAACGAGATTGTCATTAGTATCATTGTTTTATCGCTATACCTTAAACCTATATGACTGAATGTTTTCTGTATTCAACTAATGAGAAGAAATGAAATGTTTGCCTCTTGCAACGCACTTATCAGTTCCCTCTTGATGATGGTAAAAGATCAATAGTCTGTTTGTGCATTGCTTGCACCAATATCGGGACAATGTGAGTGTGACGAATAGTTCTTTCCTAATGTACAAGATAGGTCTGCGAACCTACAGCAATCGTCTCAATACATCCAATGCGCAGATTGATCGTACTGTGGATGATATTACCAAGTTGCTGGTAAGCCAACAGTAAGCTACATGTGTGAGGGATATCACAAACTATTTGTAGACCCTGGTGGAGGCAATTGGAGACGCATCGATTGATATCACAACGTAGCCGTTTGACCCCCCCCCCCCGGTAAATACTCGTTAATCATTGTTTACACCTGGCGTTCAGTTCTGTCAACGCAGATTGATCGTACTGTGGATGATATTACCAAGTTGCTGGTAAGCCAACAGTAAGCTACATGTGTAAGGGATATCACAAACTATTTGTAGACCCTGGTGGAGGCAATTGGAGACGCATCGATTGATATCACAACGTAGCCGTTTGACCCCCCCCCTTCGGTAAATACTCGTTAATCATTGTTTACACCTGGCGTTCAGTTCTGTCAACGCAGAACGCTCCTTATCTACACTGATACAGGTAGATGGAGCGTGATTTGTTACGTACAGAAGCTGGCTGCTTGACTGGGGGTGCGAACAGTTCTGTAGATAAATAACCCGAATAGCATTAAAGACTCGCTTGTCTGAGTAGGGTTCCGTAATAGTAAACTTGTATCATCCTCCTTTATGAGAACGTCTAGCTTACCACATCCTGCTGAACTGGGCTACTGAACTTCATAATGGATCAAGAAGGAAAACCGTTCGACTTTCAGTATGTTTGCGGAAAAAACGTGTCTATTCCGCTCCAGTAGTATTCGCATTAGACCACCTTTATAACTGATCGCCATGAAGCTGTTAAAATTTAAGCACTAGCTAATCTGCATGTTCCTAGTGAAACCGAGAAGATAGTTGCCCATAACATAACACGGACACACGTCGTCCACTACAAAGAAAAGTGTCCTCGCTTTAAAAGCGTTTTGGTAGCGGTGAGGGTCAAGAAATGACTAGCATTGTATTATCACTTTGTTCTGCAGTTCTGATCTGATTTAATAGTCTGTCACAAGCATTTGTAAAAAAAGACTGAAATCTACTACGGTACAAATAGTTCACAGTGGCGTTAATGACTACCTTTCGAACGGATTAGAGCTGCATAATGATTCATTTGACAACACAACAAACAATGTATCTCACTTGTGCAAACGAGCATCTCCATACAGATCTGATAAACCATTTGTTACGTAATGCCAATGAGCCGGACTTTTAAGCTCCACAGAGCCCGGGTTTGCATACATATTGATGAAATCCAAAGGGTCCGGTCCGCCCATCCAATACTTGCGCAGCGCCGTCACCTGCAATGGTGTTGGCTGATCCGGGTATAAAGCTCGACAACTGGCATAAATCGCCTTGAGGCCCGAAGCCTGCTCGTCGGAGCGGATCGAATGGTGAGGAATGCACGATGTTTGCGCGGGGAGATGCGTGCCATTTGAGCCCAGCATGGGTCCAAACGCACTATTGGCCATTCGGAAGGAGGCCAACAAAAGTTACCTCATTAGAATTTTGCGAAGCGGCTGAAGTTCTGAAAAACAAATGTCTCTTTAAGTTCACACTAAAGGCAGATGGCTCGCGACGATATAATGATTATCTCGCTGACTATGAGGAATATAGCAAATCAAGCGCTCAGAATGCACAAAAAGAAACATCGGAGATGGTGTGTCAAACGTAGAAAATTTTCTCTGTTAACATAAGGACTCACTGCTGTTAACGTTAATCGAACTTAAAAAGTTGTTTATAGTTTTGACGCAATAAATTTAATGTTACTACCATGTGTCGCAATGTACTGACAATCTGGCTACCTCAATGAGCTTGAGGCAAGTGCTCGTTTGCCAATCACACGGGGACGGGTTTGAGCCCCTGCTGCGGCAACTGCTCCTGCCGAAGTTTGGATAACCCTGTAGTATTCGGCTTATATATGACCTTGTATTCCGCACAGCAGCACACTTCGTAGTGTGCGAATGCTGATAGTCTTATCAAGCCACAAGTGAAACTGGTTCGACATAAACGGTTTGTGCTGTCGCAGTCAACAACTCCCGAAAGGAGTCGCGCAGCTAAGAAAATAATCAAAACGGATTTCATCGATTCTCATTTATACGTTGTCAGAAAATGGAAATCAGCATCGATTCAAAATAGATAGCCTTTTGACATCAAACATTAAATAAAAGTGGATAAAGTTAGACAACGGTCACAAGACTAATTTTTTGGGCTGAACATTTTGAAGAACAGTTCAGCTGGCCTCAACCAAATCATGTGGACAACGGGACCCGATTGGTCAGTTATTGCATTCCAGACGGTCCTCCGTCGGAAGCAGAAGTGGTCCTGGAGCTCAAGTTTTTAAAGCGTGATAAAGCTCCTGTTCCAGGCCTCCTCTCTCCTGCTCTTTTCAAGGATGGTGTCGAGAGGTTGATATCAGAACTGAGGCGAATCCTCCAGACGATCTGGG
>JTDE01003284.1:0-14634 GCA_014338405.1 Paragonimus skrjabini miyazakii | reverse complement strand
CAAACGATAATAATATCTGCTTCCCGTTCGAACTTGAATGTTTGGTTTCCGAGCACAACGTACTGAGAATGGTAAAGAATTTTTGCAACTGTGCGCACCCCACGGTCTCTATATTTCGCATACCACATTCCAACACACTGAGACTGTGGACAGTTTCAGATACTTGGGTAGCACTATCTTGTCGGCCTGTAATATTACCGAAGAGATAGCAGCGAGGATTTCAAAGGCACGCGTTGCGTTTGCCAAAGTGTGTCATCTGTGGCGTCGAAAAGACGTTCTGTTATCGCGGAAAGAAAAAGTATGTAATGTTTGTGTGCGTCCCATTTTCCTCTATAGTTCGGAAACGTGGCCTGTTCGCAAGGAAGATGTCAACAGGCTTATTGTGTTTGACCATCGTTGTCTCCGCCAAATGGCCCACATTAAGTGGACTGATCACGTGAGCAATGTGGCAGTTCGCCGACGCATATTCCGGAACGCTCGGGATGCGCGATCAGTTGCAAAACTAATCACGGTGCACATTTTGCGATGGTTGGGTTACGCATCCTTATGCCGGCTGAGCGTTTATCGCGCCGGGGACTATATACTGAGGCCACCAACAGTTGGATGAAATCACGTGGCGGTCAAGCAACAACATAGTTAGGTCCCCTCCCCTTCCCTTTTATTCTTCACTCTTCCTATACAGGGTTTGCTTTTTCTTCTTCGTGGTTGTGTGGCAGTTAAGCATCAGTGTGAACCAGTAATACATTGCTGTCTATGATGACGATGATATTGAAGATCCTGATTGTTCCACTGAGCAAAGTGGGTAGGTATCGTCTGCCTGGCTGGGGTCCACATGATCCTTAAAATCGGTGGTTGGAGGCATTAACCGAGATGGCGGTGTCTCGTAGACAATGGCGTATCTGTATTGATACGTTGTCTTGTTCTTCCGCTTAGTCTTTTATTAATTTTCAACCTTCTTGGTAGCGTTTTCTTTTAGGACATTCTACGTCACTGTTGAAGTGAGCGGCGGTCCGAACCACAGTATCTTTTGGTCAAGCTCTTCGCCGCTATGATGATGAGACTGTTATGAAAATCTGATCTTCAAAAAAGTCACTAGAAATTTAAAAAATGGATGAGAAAAACATTCTTAGGTAGAACATTTCTCTACAAAACAGATTTCTCAAGTGCCTTGAACCGCGGGATGAAATTATGCTGGAATTTTGAAACAGTTGACAACTGATGTAATGTGCTAGAAAAGTGCTAATCAGGAAGAGTTTCGAATACAATCAAATAAGGGATACCAACTAATTGGCCGAATTCTATCAAGAGGCGAACAAGCGATCACATACCTCATGCTAAACCCGCCAACATTTAGTCAAGCCATCCACTTACACACCCGGTGGTTTTGTTACCAGATGACAGAGGACTGTAGTGATAAACCTTGGACATTCATTAAAAACGCTAGATAATTTCGCGAAGTTCTTCATGTTCCACGCTCTAGTTAGCACCCATAGTGGCTGCCGTTAAGCGAAATGCAGCGGCGCACATGAGCAGACATTGTTAACTCGGTTAAAGTTAGACAAGATCCTTAGACATAACTGGATACCACATTATTGGCAGTCGGCATACAGAATACTGATCTACTTCGAGTCGGTACAACGATAGCTAGCCGGAATGGGAGGATAATTAAATGAAACTGCATGAAATTGATTTATCGAATGTTCAGAGCTACCCTGGCCTTCCCAACGGTGATCGTTCCGAAAATGTTTTATATGGAGGCAGTGTATTTACCACAAGGACGAACGGCTAAGTACGTGGTTTGTGTACTATATCGCAAATTCCACAAAAATAATTACAGCTAGAATGATACATCCATTAGCAGAGACCGCAATATTATTGAGACAGACATGACAAGATACATGCATACATGAAAAAAGGTTGTCACAATAGGTCACCACATAAAACAAACATGCTGGCAGGAAAACAAACAATAAACATTAGAAGTCGATCGGATGAATCAAACTCATTTACTGCAAAAATATGAAGGTTGTGAAATACTACAATGCATTACAGTCAATGAGTCATAATAATACAGATTAACAGAGCAAAATGCCAACTCTCAGTCTGCATAAACAGAACCCAATCCAAAGACGCGGCGAACAAAAGACAGATAAACTGAAAGAATTGAAGAAAGAGTAACAGTCTGTTGCAAATTCACGGCAGCCACAGACAGGCAAAACCGGAGGAAACTGAACGTGCAAAGGCAGACTAGTCCACTTCCTCAACAAACATTGTATCCATTCTGGTTGTGGGAGAATCACCCAAATTTGATGTTGAAGGAGTCTGATCGATCGCATCCTGGGCAGCATCGGAATCACCAGCATCTGAACCACCGAATAGTTTGAGGATATCGGAAAAGAAGTTGTTCACTTCCGACTTGGGCGCCTTTACTCCGAAGTACAACTGTCCAATCCTGTCCAAGTAGGTCAAATAGTTCGCATCGCGCTCAATCTGAGGACTATATTTTTCGCACAATATGGCAAAGACTGAGACTGTACATTTCCTCTCAATCGCCAACATCAAAAACCAAAGAAAATTCAACAGAGGGAAGCGATTAAAAGGAGGTCCTGGTTCCAGTCGTGGGTGTCCTCTGGTGTACGTGTAGAAAGTCAACACAGCAGCTGAGGCTTGTCGCATGCAAAGAAATTGTAATACCGCCTGAGTGACGAATAGATCGATTTCTGAACGCAAACCATAGCGTTGGTGCAGTGCAATGAGAAACGATCCTACAGCGTAGCCGTTATAAGAAAGCATTATGCGGAAACGAGCCTCAGTGAATGCACCTTCTTGCCAGAATAAACGAGCAAGCTGTTCATTAAAAGAGCATAACAAGCTTTTTTCAGCGCCAAGAACACCGGTAGCTTTGTGAATGAAGTTAACACGATCCTCTCCAGGATGCATCTTCTTTAACAATTCACACAGTTGGTTAAGGTGAACTTCATTCAGGCTCATCTTACTTTTGGTATAAACCTCTAACACCAGACAAGCCAATTCGATTCCGCTTTCCCACTGTTTATGCGTGAGCAGAAAATCAGCTCCAGAATACAGATACTTAAGGGCTTCAGAATAATTTCTCCGTGTAATGCAACGGAAATAAACCGTTTTGTAGATCTGATGAGCCTCATAAAAGCGTCTTTCTTCCACAGCCGTTTGAAGTCGTTGTTGCAGTTTTGATAATTTAGAACCCCCGGAAGTCATCTGCAAAAAAGATCGATAAAAATAGTAAAGTGTAACTATAAAGAAAACTTCGAGTGAAATACGCGCCTACAATTAAAGAAACCCGCTGATTCCACCGATAAAATCTGAGAACGTGTGTCACCTTGTGAAACAAAAGATACATAAACAGCGGAAACAATATGTAATCAAACAAACAGGGTGAAAGTTAGCAATCCAGTTAGAGTCTCAAGTTACATGTTCTATTCTAGCCGACACTTATTGTGAAGGTGATGGTCTGTTGCAATAAAAAGCGTCTGCTATCATTTGTCCGCTTCTATGAAACCTGACATATGCACAGAGAATGCACCCGGAGCGTCTGTCTTCGATTGCCGGTACCTCCAAAGCACTAGCAGTATGTAGTCAGAGCATTACAGTAGCATTGACTCGATACACCCATATGTTTCTGAGAAGGGCAGATGGCTATGCGTAAGAAATATGGTTCACAAAACTTCGTTGAGTCGGATACGTTCAGCGCATAGCACTCTGCTTACACTTTGCTTACAACGTCGTGCTCTCCGCGCATACCGAGTGAAGGCAGAAGCTACTGCCTGGTAACCGCGTGTACCTCGCATGACAGCAAACGTCAAGCGATGTACAACCTGAAAGCCTTTGCCTAACCTTAACAAGTGACCAGCATATGGTATGGATTAGGGGCTCGAAGGTTTTGAAGCCAGAGCTTGCCTTAAAAGAGATTTCTCAGCTAACAGGACTCGGTCTGAGGGACAACAAGCATTTTCGAATAGAAACGCCGCCACAGCGGAAAACGATAGTCTATGTCGCTGATGGGGTGAGTCGTAATGCTGCTCAGACAAAGGTTCTTTACACTTAGTAACCCTTTAATGTTTGTTATTTTCTTACTCTATATGATCACTCATTTTTCACATCTGTTGTGGCAGATCTGAGGTCCAAAGTAAGAATTTCAAAAGTAGCCCACAAAGGTGGCCTAAAAATTCAACTAGTGATGTTGAAGTTGGACGCATAGCATTGTGCTGTGCTAATGATCACCAACACCCCGAACAAATGTTCTGACAAAATGATATAAAA
Source organism: Paragonimus skrjabini miyazakii (assembly GCA_014338405.1). NCBI lineage: Eukaryota > Metazoa > Platyhelminthes > Trematoda > Plagiorchiida > Troglotrematidae > Paragonimus > Paragonimus skrjabini miyazakii. Next base: position 10,335 of record JTDE01003284.1, on the reverse strand, counting down.
TTTCGACCGACTGTGCACGACTCGGGCTCTTTAGATAAAGTTGTGTGTGGATTCACCACAACCACCAACATGACAAGACCAGAGAAAGGTTAGTTTGTTAACGCAAAATTACGATTTGAGGGCGGAGGAAAGATCAAACGAACATATGATTCAGAGCGTTTCTCCTGGGGCCAAAGATAGCCCGCAGAATATCCGTTGGGATGGGCAAATCCTAACCACGGATCTCAAACCTGGAGTCAAATTTGAGATATAGTGCTAAAAAGAATCAATTTGCTGATCTGAACGTCAACCAACCAATCAGATTGCTTGCAGCGTCTCTAGAAGGCGATGAAACATCCATTGGTTTTCTAAGGGCCATTTTTAACATAGAAATAAGGCACCGTTAACGGAGCGAAAAAGTTCGTTTCTTCCCGTCTCATTATCTCTTGGCTGGGAGGGTTTGTGATGTTTTTGGGGAATGGAAATCCCGAGCGCTTTCCTGACAGTACGATTTTCGTCGTGAAAGGCTAGCTTATCGTCAGTTTTCCTTTCGAGATTAAAAAAATATCACATGGCGAATATTTGTCCTGTTGCGTGGCACAACATGCAGCAATCTTAACCGCATTCCTACTTACACCTTGCAAATGACGTTTTCACTGTACCTATGAATTCGACCAACAGTCCATTTAACTGGGTGGTTTTGAACATCGCACTCACAAGCCGTCTGGCCTGCTTTAAGCTGTCGAAGTCTCGAGCCGTGATATCGGTTGAGCTAAAATTCCATACTCGTCTTTCGGGTCTTTGTTGTGGGAATAGATGGTCTAAGGCAACCTGGTGGATTCAGAATGTTGGCTACTACTCGAAACAATCCACCTGGCATTTGTAGAATCGGCCTGCCTCGTTAATCCATCGGGAATGATTCCGTCACACTCGCGTCCCTCTCTAAACTTTTAGAAAAGGACATTTGAATGCACAGACAAAACACATAGTTTTGACATTGGATTGATGACGAGAAGTTGGAGAGAGGATAAGAACGATGTCGACATTATTGTCGAAAAAGCCGAACTTGTTCCGCTAACACTTACGAACGTATCTGCATGCCTGAATTGGCCCGTGATAGACGTTCATATTAAGTTAATCTGTGGTTACGTCACGTAGACATCTACAGTGATCAAGGATTTTTGTCCGGTGAAATCCAAGGACCAAATGACCATGACGCCGATGCGGTATACTACGAACGCAATGGGGATTTTCAATACTTTTTCATGCCAATGCATAACTATGACAGAGAAATACCATCTGTTCTATTTCATTGTTTATTACGAAGCAACAGACAAACCAACGTGATAACGCCCTCGTATAACGAAAGACCAAAAACTGTGTAAAGGAAAACGAAATCCGGAGTCCGAATCATTCCGTGGAAAGTGAAACTGACAGGTATACCGGAAAACAGCTCGTCAAAATAAGTCGGGTTACCAAACAATCCCAACATATTGCAGAGATCATGAACACACAGAGGGTAAGGGGTTATGCATACATTTAAGTCTACATCGCCAGCCTTAATCCCTCCACTGCTTCGGAAACTATCGATTGATAGCACGTGGCTGTTGACAGACTTCTCAGAAAACGTTTCAGCGTCTGAAAGACAATGCAGTGCTGCGAACCGGCACGTACCATTAGACAAAGTAAAAATATGGTATTTCTCCAACGCGGCGTGCTACCGCAACGATTCTCTAATCAAACGAAGGATAATAAAAAGCTGCAGCCATAAACGGAGCAAGTTTACAGGTTTGTGAAAGATTCACTGCAAACTAACAATTTCACCATAAAATCCATAGCACGCTATGTTGTCCTTAGGTTTACTTCACTACTGGTGCACTGTAACGTGGTGTTATATAGCCACGCTGCACAAACACTAAGCGGCGTATGACACTTCACAGTTTCTTGACCTTGTTACTGAGTCAAATCTACCTTATGCCCGCGTTATTTTTATATTTTAACCATAAATTGGTGCCACGGTAGACGCAATTTGCTACATAATCGAGATCAGCGTGAGCGTCTCGTTCAAAAATCTTGTCCACATTGTGCTGCTTTTTTCTCTGTGAACCTGCTTTTTCCTGAAAAATTCCATGCGTAACGTGAGCTGGACGAACTATAATGCTGGAAGAATATCACATTAGTGTACCGGAATTAAAACAGCAATGTTGACCATTTATTTGCAGGTTAAGAACACTGCCCGTTGTAACATAATTTTCTGTCACCTTCCGAACGGCTTTACTGAGAACCGACCGCGTATCCAAATGTTATTAGTCACCATGGTACTTTCACCACAAACCGCAGAAATAAGGGCCAGTTCATTACGTTGTTATGTTGTCAGATTACCGGTAAGTTGCTCTGTTAAGGCCCAGATTCCACCATGATAATTCGCCCAGACCAAGTTGCGTTCCGCTGCCGTCCGGTGAACCGAACTGCGTAAATTCTGATCCAACACAATCACAGTCAGACATGATCTGTTGACGGTGTTGGTTTAAGGCTTGTCACGATGGACGAAGCTCAAAAACGCCTGCGTATAACCGTTATTACCAGTAGTTTGCGTCGTACCACTTGCAGTTCTACTCATACGCCGCGTATCGAGTGTAAACCCGAAAGAATAATACCAGGAGGTATGTGAATGGAGGCCTATGTGGTTCAGACGGCCAATACTGATTATGCAGCTGGCAGTCTACTATGAAACTGAAACCTTCATTTACCGGAAACAAAATGGAGGAACATCAATGGTGACCTAAACTGGGGGAAAAGATATTGGATATAAGGCAAGAAGTGCTTCGGTATAGGGGTAAATATTACTGCACTCCAGATAAGATGAAGGAGGAAAACAACAATTTAAAGTCAGACGGAAAAACGAATAAAACCTTCGTCATGCAATGTGCAAACCAAGCTGGAGAAAAGATAGAACTTCACCGCGACTCATGTTTCATAAACAGAGTGCAGGTGATTCACCAAGTGATTGAAATCACAAGCCGATACGAGTAAGAATGGCCGTTTGCAACGGACATAACTAGCTTGCGCTTCAAGTACTCGTTATTTCTTCTTTGACGATGTGCTGCGGGTAGGTTGATGACCCAGCAACCGGGACGGTCAGTGTAATCGCGCCTTATAGCCTCATGGCACCTATAATTCCTTCGCGCACTGTGCGCCTGAAGTCACTACTGCGCACTTGTCGCCCACTGATCTTTCGGACGCCCGTTCGGGTCGTATTTCTCCAGATTATCCATAATCTAAAGTCAATGGTACAGCGCGAAAGACTAATTTGGATAATATCCTGAAGTCACAGCCTCTGATCATTAGAATTTCGTCTACTTGCCTCTGGTTGTCCTTATATTATTCCTTAAGTTTCTGTCCGTTTGCCGTCCAGCGCATGTCTTCCAGCCAACGAACGAGGTTGGCCATTAACATAGCTTTCACTCTGTCCGTGTCCGCTCGCCGAAGTACTTCGATGTTCTGTGACATGTTCGACCGCAGAATATCCAAGATGCGTTTTAGACTATTGGGATTGGAATGGCTCATATACAACACATTCCGTTTACTCGATAGCAAAGTTTCACATCCTTACAACAGCGTAGACAGTACCGCTGAATAGTAAACAAGACTGGACTTTGACACGGTGTGATGGCTTGCACATTTCGATGATTTACTGGACTAAACTGGACGGTGTGGCGACCAAACCGATAGACTCACTCATACCACGCAGACCAATAAGTAAAGCCTTGAGAGACCAGTCTCCTGGTACTTCAAGTTAGGGGTTGAAAGAAGGTTGATATTTTTCACTAGAAAAGTACTGGTTTTGGTTTACCGCCAAACAGTCGCTATCTTGAGGTTAAGGCTTTAGAGCCAAAGGTTTTGGCTGAGAACCCCAATCGTTCTTTTGTCTACAAATGGGCGTCCTGGCAGTATCCCAACCCACATAAAACCATGAACAATCAGAACATCAATAATTCCATACAACCAGTATAAACCGAGTCGTCTCATCTCCTACAAAACGCACGTGAATCAATACACGGTATTTTAACGTTCACACTCTAAAACAAACAGGTCAACAAGCCGAACGCTAGGCTCATTAAATTTCGATGTCTACTACATCTTAGAGACTAGAATCCAGGATAGTAGTCAGCGTATGGAACTAACAGCACCCGCACTGTCTACCCGATATTAGTTGTGCACTTCGGATGACTCCACGGCCACCGCAGGTCAGGTTGGAGTAGCCATAGCCCTCAACATGACGGTTAAAACGACATTGGTAGATTGCATTCCTGTTGACAGCACATTTTGCGCCGTCTCCTTGATAGGCTCTGCTGATGCCAGTTCTAGACGCAAAACCTTCAAGAAGCTTTTCATTGTGTGTGTTCATGCTCCAACTGAATCAAGTGACATCAGTGATAACAACGCCTTTTACTCGAATCTGTCTGCCTTCCTTCGGTCGACAACTGGTTCTCACAGTCATTCGAGCAGGAGATATAAACGCCCATGTCGGCCGCCTTAGTGAAGCCGAGTCTCGTTTGAGTGGCAAGTTTGAGATTCTATCACATCACTCGAATAATGACGTGCGGCTGTTACAAATGTGCACCAAGCACGGACTATTTTTAGCCCGCACTGGTTTAAAACATCGCGTGCATCATTGTTATACTGGGCGCTCTCTTCCTCCGAATCAGGTTAGGTCTCAGACTGACCATATAGTTGTTAGTTACAGATTATGGGGCTCCATCCAGGACTGTCTCTTACTGGAACATATATCTGGATTTGGATCATTCATTCGTATGTTATCGCTTCGATCCTACTTCTCCTAGTCAACGACTCAACCAACAACGATTGGTTGTTGAGAAATTGGCTATGCCGTCAGTGAAGCACAAACATAAAAACTAGTCTGAAATGCAGGCCTAACAGATTTCACGCTGAAGATCCCAATAGCTACTAGACCCATTCTTCGCAGTCCATTCATGAAGCAGGTATTGTGGTATGCGGCACGGCGGTTCGCGGGTTAAACAAACATTGGATTTCAGGGAAATCCCTACGGTTGTTAGAAGCCAGAAGCTTATCCTGATCGCCAGTCATGAGCCTGGGTTGATGGAGAAAACCAAGGAAACGGAATCCGATTTAGTTTCAGAGAACACTGACAGACTGTTCAAGCTTATTCGTGCCACTGCTCCAATGCGACAGTCTGTCGATGAAGTTATCAGCGAGGCAGATGGCACATGCATCTTCAATAATTCCACAGGGAAGAGCGCTGGGCGGAACACTGAGAGTCAATTCAGCTTACCTCCTGCTTCTACCGCGTTGTCGCCACTAACTTGTAGCGTGGCACCCCGAGCGATAGATTTCGGACCACCCATTGAAACTGAGGTCCGTAAATGTGTTTCGGTTCTCGAACCAAATAGGGTTGCCGGCCTAGAAGATCTCGTTCCAGCACTTCTCAAAGAAGATGGAGAGGCGTTAGTAGAGCCCTTGACGCCGTTGTTTCAAGTTGTGTGGATGACGGAGACCATCCCTCCGGTACCGGGGTCACTTGACAATAGCTCCCATATTCAAGAAAGGAGTCCGAGGTTCTTGCGAAAATCACAAGGGAATCAGTTTGATCCCAGTCATTACTATGGTTGTGGTATCTATCATACTTCGTCGACTCACTGCAACTCAGGAGGCAGACATCAGGGAAGGACGGGTAGGATATCGCTCACGTCGAGGACCTATTGATCCATATTTTCCTGTTACGACTATGGCTGATAGAGAAAGACAACAACAACCGCAAAGACCACGGGCAGTATCTCTATCACGAACGAACGCAACGCTATCGCAAAACGGTACAGAAGTCAGAGCTCAAATATCGGAACCCAACTGTCGCAACCTAGAACACTCCAACAAGTAAGGAAAAAGACGGCCTTCTAACAAGCTTTACTTGCTGCTCAGCCCGAAGGCAAAATTGTGGTTTACAGCAACTGTTTACAGGTTTTGGGCGGCCTTGGGCCTAGGCCACCCAACGCAGCAATCGGAGGCGAGCGCAACTTCTCGGATGTTCCAGAATTCTTGCGGGCATTCAAAGTCCAAGAAAATGGAAAATCCGTTTTCTTTGGCAAATGATGCGAATTTTTGGGAAAAGGTGCCCTTCCTCAACACCTCCCCTGTTGAGCGCTATTGGTACCGCCGTTGACGGGGGTCGAGCTGCATTGGGCGCGTTGGCTTGCGTTTCCGGTCTGTCCATCGGCTTGGTTGCAAAGCTGTCAGCTCTCTGCTCGGTGTTGGGGTTGAGGTTGCTGAGGTGGCCGTTGCGGGAGTTTGTACTGTTGGGCGACTGACCTCGAAGGTATCGAGAAGTAGGTCCAAAGGCAGTTGATTCTGAACTTGCCTAGCGTTTGAGGAATGGCGTGGGCGAAGTTCGTGCCGGTGGCGCACCCAGATGTCGCCCCCGACGTTGACATAGTAAAAGACTCCGTCATTCCGTTGCTTGACAGTTGGTGCTAACCAGTGTGGGCAACCTGGGCGATAGTCCCCTGCATAGACTAGGTCGCCGACGACAAATCCACGTCGAGGGAGCTGCTGCGTATCTCCCGGGAGTTTCTCCATTGGAATCATTGTATCAGACTTTGTCCTCAGCTTGCGACCCATGAGAGCTTCTGCAGGCAGGAGCCTATTGGGAGACGCCGGATTCTGGGTGGTTCTGTAAGTGAGCAAGAACCTTTGCAACACTTCTTCGATTGGTCTCTCCCCGCAAGACTTCAGAAGTGCTCTCTTGAAAGTGTCAACAAAGCACTCGACCTGACCGTCGGATTTGGGGTGGTATGGTGGTGAATGCAGATGTCGAATATTGTTCTGGATACAGAACTCCTTGAACTGGATCGAGGTAAACTGCGACCCATTGTCCGAGACAAGCGTCTCCGGGAGGCCGTGTTGGCTAAAATTGCGCTGTAGATTGTTGATGGCGTCTGAGGTTGTGGCGTGCGTCAACGGGACGATCTCAGGCCACTTGGAGTATGCATCCACCAAAATGAGGTATACAATACCGTTGATGGGTCCCGCAAAATCCAAACGGAGGCGTGACCTTAGATGTTCGGGTTGCTTCCAGGGCTGAGGATCGATGCGTGGCGGGTTCGCCGTGGAGGACTGCAATCGATTACAACTATCCGTGATTGGCAGTTCTGCCAAGCCGAGTTGTTCAAGACGATGGAGACCAAGTAGGATGAGGTTTGAATCATACAGATAACAGACTGCATCGATGGCTTTGTTCTTGACGCTGACACGACAATGCAACTGCTTAGGTAATTGCACTGTACCACCACAGGCGCTGTTGGTGGAATGGGATGTCAGCTGTTATGGCGAGCGGCCGATTGATTTCCATAGTCAGTTGGAGATGGTGGTGATATCAGACGCAGTGTCAAGCTGGAGACGAGCTGGGTACCCGTTGATCAGTACGGACACGAACTTCCCGTGTGAGGTGACTTCGACGGAAGCAAGCAAGCTGCTGGACCTGGTGATTTGTTCGGAATGAGGTGAGCGTGGCCGCTTGTTGTGCGTTGATTGCTCGACGTGCGTGACCGACAATAGCTGTCCTTGTGACCTACCTTTTTGCAACACTGACAGTGGTGTTGCTTGAATGGGAAGTAACGCGTGTAGTGCCATGCGCCACAGTGTCAACAAGGAGAGGGCGGCGTCTTCTTGGAGGCAGAGTTCACTGGGCGGTTCGTTGGAGAGGGTTGTTTCTGTTGCCTTGGACTGTATTGATAGAAATTGTGGACTGAGCAGGATTCTGGATCAAGACAGTCATGTTTCAGGTTGGGTAGCCGGTGGTCTTCAGTAGTGAGGTCCTGAAGAGTAACTGACTCGTACAGGGGAGTGCGAAAGTCAGCATCATTAGGAGACTGAAGGCTGCAGACGAAGATGAGGCACTTGAACTGATCCTCCGTGAGGGAGGATGGCTTGAACCGTTCGCATTCACGATGCCAGTGTAGATGACAAGGTCATCAGAATCTCGCTTGGTCAGCTTGGGGCAGTGGTACCTCGAGTTGAATAAGGAAGACCGGTCACCGATTACGTGCGACAGGATATTAACCGTCTCATTAAAGGTGATGTCACGTGGGTTCTTGGGCAAGATGACGTTGCCGTACCGCTCGTGTTCCGCAGGGCCAAGTTTGCGGAGGAGAAGCCGGACCCTCCATGGATCATCCTGATCGGCAAATTCGATACGAAACAGGTCATCGTACCGACGGAACCAAGACTCGAATGTCACGTTCGCATGCGGGTCGTAAACGAACTCGAAGATACCGGTTGCCCCCAAAAGAGGAATCATGCCTGAGACGCCCTTGCAAGGATTATCGACATCTTCGACCGAAGAGATTGCATCTGAGCGCGTCCCTATCACAGAGCAGCATAACAGTTTTCCCTCAGTTAACATACACAACACTGAAGCATATGAGCCCCCAATAACGATCAATCACGTAATCTTCAAACGTTAATCAAATAACAACAGCGTGTTCATCCATATTGTCTGAGAAACAGAGACGCATAAACCCATTACATATTGACGCTCACTACCAAATATTGTTTCATCGATTTGTGTACACAAGCTCAGTCATTCCCTATAACCTACCATTTGTTGTCTGCTCACATTTCTTGATGGGAGAGAATGTTATAATATTTTGTGTTATTTGTTTCATCCTTGAGTTGGTGATCGATTTGCGTTTTCCAGTTCAGTTGTCATGCGCCAATTGTTAGACGAATAAAGCCTATCACACGGGCCTTTCACTCTTCTGCTTCTGACTCAAGACTGTTCGTTTGCGTCCTGGAATCTGATTGTTCACAACAGTGATGCGTAGTAGTGGAAGCCGTAAGGAAGCTGTCTTGCTGATGACGCCTTACTTTCACTTACAACTCGGTTGTTTGTTTGCAAGATGTAGGCGCCTTGATGTTGTTTTTGAATACAGATGTAACTATTTTTAGTAGTTAGGTCCACTTCCCTTTTCCTTCTTTTTTCTTCTCTCTCCTTATATAGGTTTTTTCTTTCGTGGTTGTGTAGCACTTACGCATCAGTGTGAACCACTGGTGTATTGCTATGATGATGATGACATCTACCAGTTTATCCACTTTTAAACTCGGTCGCTGTTTCGTTTCTATTCGTTTCATACAACTGTCATACAACTCTATCAAATTATTTCTCAACAACATGTGTACTAATGTATTACTAGGACATGTATACCTTAAAAGACATAAATGTGTCGAAATACCTTTTTCTGGCTCTGAGCCACTGTTTTCACTTTGCAACATGCTTGTTTTTTCTGTTACTCCGCCGTTTCTGTTTCAACACGTGTCGCCTGACTGTCAGTCATTGGTCACCAAATCCAGGCGCTATTGTTTATCCGATGACCTCTATCAAACTGTTGAACGCCGGGATTATTGAACCTTCTGCATAACCTTGGAGAGCCTAAGTTTTGGTGACGTCTAACGAACGGCAGAAGTGTCGAGTGGTAGTGGACTACAGCCAAACAATCAGTTCACTTACCTAGACGCCTACTCCTTGTCTGGGATTAACGATCTTATGGGGAAAATTTCTCGTTGAGGTATTCAGGACTGTTGACCTCCATAGTGCGTACCATCAGATACCCATCAAGAAGGAAGAGATTTATACTGCTTTCGAAGCAGCTGGCCGTCTCGATCAGTTCACTCGTATTGCCTTCGGCGTTATCAATGATGTGACAACGTTCCGCTGTACTATCGACAATATCATCCAACTAGAGAAATTGTCTGTGACCATCGCCTACTTGGACAATCTGACTATTTGCGGCAATTCAAACGAAGATCAGGATCGTAATCTCACACAATTCTTCAACACCGCTCGCAAGTACGGAATCACTCCCAATGAACAAAAAAGCGTTATGCGGACGCGCAACATCAAACTGTTGAGTTATGAACACTCAATGGGTGTCATTAAAACGAACCCCGAACGTCTTCGACCATTGAAAGAACTATCAGCCCCGTCAAATCTCAAAGCACAAGAGAATTATTGGTGTCTGCTTATTACTCTCAATGGACCTCACAATTTTCAGACAAAATCAGTGTGCTCGTCAGAAATAAGACTTTTCCTCTTCCCGAAGAGGCTCTGACCTCGTTTATCAATCTTAAGAAAGAGATTCAAGACTCAATGATCGTTACTACCGAACCCAGAGTGCCCCTAACAGTTGAAACTCACACATCAAATATCGCCATCGTCGCGACGATAAACCACAATGGACGACCAGTTGTATTGTTTAAAGGAATTTTAACACCATTCGAATGTAAGCATTTTTCTGTCGAGAAAGAAGCCTACGCTATTGTGGA
>JTDE01003283.1:67199-86470 GCA_014338405.1 Paragonimus skrjabini miyazakii | reverse complement strand
TTTATTCATCTCGTTCGTTTCGTCTTTTCTAGCCCTTTCTTTACCACCAGTCGAACGTCCAAAAATACAGCTAGATGCTGATGTTCGTTGGGCTCACGATGGTCAATTGTTTTTGCCTTTTGGCACAACGGAATCCACTGTGAATGAACGTAAGTCTGCTCCACTCGTATGTGTTAGTTAATCCATACTTTTGTTTTTGGATAGTATCCTTCTCGACGCTATCTCTGCCTCGAGTCATTGAATCACTGTCAATTCAGTAACGACTTTCTTTGTCTCCAGAGGTGATATTCCCTGGTTCGGAATCCCCGGTCATTCGTGGCATGACTTTCTCCCGAGCCGCGTTCTATACCGTACCCGCCTTTGCCGGTGTTTGGCCTTCCACATCTTACAAACAGCCTATTCCCCGATTAGAAGTCGACGTTGAACTGACCAGAGTGGTGAACAAGGAACAAGAGTGCCGTCAACTGCACTATGATCCCGATTCGGTGAACCTGTTTGCTTTTGATCAACAGCTCCCATCTAGTGCCACTTGTTCGCCATGGGCAGTGCAGATCGCGAACTATGCGTACCGTCTAGAGCAGCCATCCTTCATCCTGATCCCTAAAGGTTGTTGTCAACCATTTGTTTGATGGATATGCGAATTCATTCGTAGGGCATCACTTGAGTCTGTTTCACCTAAACCGTTTACATGTGCCTCTTGTCTTGGATTTATGATAGCAGAACCTCTGTTGAGAGCCTTCGCTCATTCAGCCACCATTCTCGATACAGTACTTCCAGTCAAACGCTTTAGAGCTAAGTTTCCATCAGTGACAATTAATCGCAGCTTCTCATTCTCATAGACATTCTAGTCATCTTCTTCCGAAAATAATCACCGTACTCTAGTGTCGAGTTCGTTAGAGCTCGTCAGTAGTACATATCCACGACTGGGACTGGAACTCCGACGACGCTCTTACGAGGCAACCGTGTTCATCACTGCGCCATTGGCCACATTACGTACGACTGAATTGTCACACGCGTACACCCAACCACATTCGTTCGTGAGTAATGCTCAGGCTACCCGATTGTCTCGAGAGGAAACAGTAACTGTGTTGCTAATTCTAATCGATAACCCCACGGTTGGGACCCCTCTCCATGTTGAAATCACGGAATTAAACTTGTTGAGGAATATTTCGATTACTGGTAAATAGTAGGAGATTTGGTTGATGAAAGTTAACCACCAGTGGTCATTGGCGCAGTGGTGAACACGGTTGCCCCGTGAAAGCGTGGTCGGTGTTCTAGTCACTGTCCTGGCAATGATATGCACTACTGACAGGCTCTAACAAAGGCGAAACTCGTGTCTTGGTGCTTTTTCCGAAAGTGGCTGACTGGAAAATGCATGAGAATGCGAGACCGTTATCGATTGTGAATGTTGTTCAACTTACATCAACCAAATCCCCTACTACTTACTCGTAAGCATAGTTGTTATTTAAATTTACATAGACACTACCATGATGGACTGACAACTAAGCTTATGGCTAATCGTTGAGTGAACTAGATTGCCCAGTGAATGGTTTTCATAAGCAGCATATTACTATTCGAAGCGGTTGTTCTCAACACTCATCTCGTCTACAACCGCCCCATTTGTTCTCGATAGAGTTAACGTTAACAGTTTATGAACGTCGCCTAACCGGTCAGAGCAAACGCTCGATGCGTGTGGTAATTTATAGATATTTTATGTCAGATACGGAAAAATTTCATACTACCCTCTCGCTATACCGTTTTTGATACTGTGGTGCGCCCTGTACTTAGCGATTAGTTTCTGTGGTTTAATTCATTTCGGGCTGACAAATTGGCCACCTCAGGAGGTTCTGTTGTACGTTGTTTATGTGGCGTAGATCAGGAGGTTGTCTTCAATAGTTCACCCTCCATTTGAATTTGCCGCCAGTCGGTATTGTCATGGATCCCGCATTGCCTTATTGGTCATCCATTCTGAAAACAATATTTGGTCCATAAAAGTGTGCTTTCCTATGTGTACCTGTTACCTTTAAATCAAGCTTCATTGAGTCTGAGTATATTTCCGCGTGAAAGTGGCTATTGAACAGTGATTCTGTTCATTCTTCTTCGTTCTGAGAACGCATAGCTGGTCTTATGTCCTTCACGTGCCACACTTAATGTACAGACCGTCAGTCTAGTGTTTGAAGAAGTTGATGAAAACCAACATCAAACGAGGTGTGACTGAAGAACATCGTTGCGAATAAGGTGATTTGTTTGAAATGGCTAGCTACGGAGATTGTGCGACACTTGTACTGATCGTTAGTTCTGTTTAATGGGAGTGCACCACTTTTGGCTAACAGTTAGAGATGTAATTTGTAGAGTTCACTGGTACTTTTCTTGGTTTTCATTACTTTTACTGTTTGTCTGTTTTAGGCGTGCCCTACAAATTCATCAATGCCACGTCGACTGATTTGCGTCTACAGCGTGTTATTTTTTCCTAGATTCCCTCCCTGCTTGACTCGCCTTACCGCATTTGATCCGTCACTCTTTAAACCCCTTCAATTTCAATCTGTAATTTTTCTATCCCGTGAGTGTTCACCATACACTTTGTGTGCCACTCTTTGGTTGTCGTTTAGCTCTGTCGGGCTCATCTGGTAGTAGACTGCAGAAATGATTATTGGTTTCGTAACAGTTGGTCAATTTGACTGCCGCTCAACATACATTCCGTGAACACAGTTTCACAACGATCATCCTAAAAATAGTGTCTAACTTATTTTACTTGCCCAATGCACTCGTGGAAACGACAGTAGTAACGGATTAGCTAACAAGATCACGTGTTTGGTCGTCAGGCTGAGGAGCCAACTGCCTGCTAGGGTTAACAAAGGTTCTGTCTGCGCCTATTTTTGCCTCATTTTGCCTATATGCAAGTCGGCTACTGTGAGACTGACTAAACTACAGATGCTAATATCTACACAATAAGTAATTTGATTTGGTAGTAAGATAAGTGCTTTTCGACGTTTAGTTTCTACGAACGCAACCAGATCGTTTAACGGAGTTGAACGCATCCGTGTATTCCGTTTGTAGACTGTTCGTCTACTGGAGTAATGATCCACGTCTGATGGTTGAATTGTGTATAGCCCGAAAACGGATCTCTAAATTGTAAACAAGATTGCACCCAAGTATTTCTCCGCTACTATTGAAAGGAAACACAAATTACAATACACGAACTAATCGTTGATTATGATAGTTTCTTAACAAAATCAATAGGTTGCGAACAGAGCCGGCAAGATCGAAGATGAACCGTCACGCGAGTAGGCCAGATGGAGAATGGTTGCTCGCGCCGCAGACGACTAATGACAAATTATTTCAGCGAAATAAAAATGGGATGCCTGAGGTATATGGATCAAATGTCAGGCTGGTGAGAAAACGTGGAAATGCAAATAAGGGGAACGCGTTTTCTCAGTTCGGAAACCAACAAATTTATAAATGGTTTTGCATATGTTCAGCACAATAAGAGCTGTTAACAATGACTGACGTGCCACAACAAAGGAAAAAATATTGAGGATTGTTTATGTTGGAAAGTGGTATAAAGGCAGAAGAAGACATCTTTCTGATGTTCGCAAAAATGTGCCACAATAGCGCTGTTGATATCTATTTCTCGTCACGTCGTCCGTTTCCACCAAAGGTGCTCGTTTTGGTTTAAACTCCACTTCGAAAACGTCAACCATAGAAATTAGTTTTTACGCTCGTTTTCTATGTGCTTACCCTTTAATAAATAACCTGGCAAATCAATCATCTTTTGTGGTCACACCTCCTCAACCTGAAGGATTTGAAATTAACTCAGTGCGACTGCTTGCTTTTGTTACTTTTGTACTCGCGTTGAAATACATTTTGTCAACATCGGGTAGCTGCCACCGTCAACTCACTAGAACCATGAGTGGTTGGATGTGCTGCTTGAGAAAACCTGTGGTATGAGGGCGTTCGAATGTTAAAAAGTTGTGAAACGTCTTAATCACTTCGAGAAGACCTTGTTTGAAAAGGGAATGGGGACAGTTGCGTTGCCCTTGGTGAATGTAAAATCAAGCTTGGGGTTCGGTTGTAATTCTGTATATACTGAACACCCAAGCCTATTAATCAACTCGTTTGTCTCTCTTCGTTGGTCGATGGTTTGATCTAATTGAATGGTGTGCCGTTTGTCTCGTGTCATTAATGTTGATTTTCCGTACGATGCTGATTGTTTCTCGCGTTCTAACCAGATGCGCATTGTTGGTTGTCGTGAATTATCTCATTAACGTATACAAATCATCATTCGATCGCCATGTTGCATGATTATTGCTGGGTATATCTGCTATGTTGATGTGTCGTTGGGCCAACAATCGGCTTCAACTATTGTTGCAGGAACCGTCTATGATTGTGTTCCTGTACTGACGGTGAAGTGCAAAAGGATCACCCTTCTCTTCTGTTCACTGGATTTGGATCTCGAACAAACACACACTGGGGCTTGAAAATTCAATGAGTATATTAATTTTGAGCAACGAGGCCCGTTTGTAGATTTATTAGAGGTCCAGTAGTGAAAGATCCCGTTTTTCGCTGTATTTGAATCGGCGATAGAGACTTAATGCATTCTACTGGCTGAACGGTTTTCTCTGTGATCGCTTAATAATATAACCTTTAGACTCAATTCTAGTGTGCTTATCCATAATAGGAATCACCCAAATAATTCAAAGGATACTTTATTCCAGTGCAGCTCTAATGCTACTGTTACCATGTTCTTCTGTAACTTGCTCTGTCTCCTCACGCCCTTGAACATTGTTAATTAATTCTAACGAAAACTGTCACCTTTTATTCAGAACTGTTGAATATGGCCCCGAGCATAAATAGGATATTCAGTCTTTTTTATTCCGATGACAACGAATTGTATATTTGCTTCAAGTTTACTGTAGCTGTGTTTACTCTTTGCTTTCTTTCAACTTCTGTCATTCCTTTGTGTCGCACAGTTCCCGCGTAACCATTCTTACTCGTACCAGTCGTTGGATAGTGTCCCCGTATTTCTAATTCTTTTTGCCAGTCCGTGCAAATGAAGTGAAGCCTGGATTCGACTGAGCAATACAACTCTTCCCTGCGAATTCAGTGTGATTCCTATCCATTTTGGTTCTCGAATTTCATTAATTCTTCGCGATGCTCATCCGTGCGTTCACTGGCCCTGTGTAACAAAAGCACGGGACAGACCGTACGGTTTTAAGAATACAATCGACAACGGCATGCAGGTACTAACAGTTGTCAAAGACGAAGCCGGAAAAGCACAGTATATCAGCTAGGCATGTGTTTGAGTGAGAGATCAATGAGCCATCCGATAGGCAACCTGACTGCTATCAGAGTGATCTCATTTCCAGCACGGAAATGGTTGGGTTACAGATAGACAAAGCAAAAACAAATATCGTTAATTGATAAATAGCTTACTAGACAGAGGCGTTGATAGCGTCGTGGTGGTCACTGGGCTTTGTGTTTTATGTATGGAGGGTGACTACCGACCATTTTGTGAAAAAGAACAGAAAGCACATGACACCATCAGGAGTGTATAACAACCGAAGTGAGTATTACGGCAATTCCCTATTTGTATCCTTGACATGGCGAATAAAATTTACATTGCAGGTCTGTGTCCTCAATAGTACTGGTGTGGTTTGATTCCCATAACTCACTCCTATAATACTGACAAGTCCAGTTTGTCTGAGATCTGACACTCAGTTTGAGGACCCATTAGGAAGCAGTTCATCATTGGAATCCTCGGTTAGGTGAAAGTTGTTTCTCATAACTTCCACCTATTATTATTTCTCTATAAGACAAAATTAATAAAATATGCCAGGTAGCTGATGGAACGAGTATCAGAACGGGAAACAATATCCTTAGATTTGTTAATCAAAGGAAACTTCGGAAACTTGTAGGCACTAGGAGAAGATGCTTGACGATGCAGTGCATAGTGTACTGAAATTGTATTATAAAATAGGTGGTGATGCGTAATGTATGGGCGGGGTTACATTTTACCCTCGTCCGCTATTGAATTCCAGGATTTCTTAATTGTGGAGCTTTCTAACTGGGATCTCGGCTAGCATCAAATTATAAGAACTCAATAACGCCGAGAAATGAACCATGTATTTTCAGGGGCGAGGTGAGCTTACTCTCTCTCAGTGGCACTCGGCCATGCCAAACGGAAACTGGGAAGCTTTGGAGCTCATTAATCAACTTCCAGGAAGATGCAATCGGGACGACATTGAGGAGTGGAACGGTAAAGGAGTGGTTATAGAGTTCAGTCATGCGCTGCATACAGTTCAGTTGCCAAACTTCGGAATCTTATAATGAATCCCCAGTGGACCTTCATAGAAGCATGCGTTCACGATGAACAAGGTGTTGCGGTTACTACTCGGATTTTCAGGAAGGCCGTACGATCGTTGGTCACTACACAGGCCTCCATCCAAAAGGGTCGCAGTGAGCAATCACTTAGCCGGATGCATCGACTTGTGGGCCGTTCTCTTATGATCTTGTTCTCGGCACTCCGTATGCCGTACGTATATTTCAAACTAAAAGATTCCTGCTTTTTATGTCACTGTGCCGATGACATAGACTGTTGAATTCAATGTGTGGATCTGACGAATGGGGTAACGTGGCCAACGTTAGAACAGTCTGGTAGAATAACAACCTACCTGGTTCTCATTAACGAACTACATAAGGTAATAGAAACAAAGACTCAGCACGTTACCCCCCGGGTATAGTTACCGACCGTGGAAAGTAGAACATAGAGAAAAAATCCAGTCAACGAGGCTTTGAGTGAGTCGTGATCTTAGCATCCGGAGCAGAAGTAGCAGACCAACGGTTCAACTAAAACAATTGCAGTTTGAAACACATATTGAAAGTGCACAGTGGGTGCTACTGTCGAAGTTACTTACTATAGTCGTTGCACTAGGAAAGGTATGTGTAAATGAGGTCGTCCAGTTTTGTGCATGCAACTCTCCATGATTGGCAGCGTTTTGCGTGAATGATGTCCATGGTATGCCAATTGGCATACAAGGAGACTTAAGTCTCCTTTGAGGAGGCATTCAAGATTCACGCCATTGCTGACGTGTGCTGAGGTTTTTTAGTGCGTACGTGCACTAAATTAACGTTTGCTCAGGTATACGCAATTATACCAGACGCGAAATAAAAATACAGACAATTGTGGAGACCGCAAATATATTATACGATAATTACAGATGGTCTCGAACAGCGCTAAACGACACCGATACGCGAAGTAGCTAGGGAGACTGAGGATCCGACCGTCGAGCGCGCGAGCAAGCCGGAAGAAAGTGTATGGCGTCCTTGACGCGCATAGGCCGACAAGCATACAAACAAACAAGCGCGATCGCATGCGTCAAGCGGACGGCAAGCAAAGATCCTATGTACAATGTGAGCTAAGATTTTAGGAAGGATTTTACACATCGTACAGCAGACAGACCGGGGTATCTCCAGGTCACTACAGTTTGATGAGGCATGTATGTAGGGCGCAGATCGGGTAGTTGAGATTTTCTTCAGTCGGAGTGTTAGTTGGTTCATCCCCAGCGGTATGATTGGTTTGTGCCTGTGGAAATTCGGCGAAGGATTTTAAGCCTCGTTGCTGATACCGATGAGACGTGCCCGCGTCCGTACGAGACAGTGTTCTGCTCGTAATCCATATCTGACCTAGCTATCGTCTACGAGAGCCACCTGGTGGACAAAGTAGCCATCACGCGACTACTTAGACATGATGCCCTTTGTTCGGTATCTTTTGGTCGTATCCGTTGAGGGTTACAGCAACCATCAATAAATTCTACAGTTCAAAACTTCAGGGTTCATAAGCACAACCGCTGACTAGCCAGGTTGTCTCTGTTATTGGCTCCAAAAGTTCTAGGTTCGTGACTGTTTCGACAACAGGAAAAGCTAACCCTCCGTAGTTCACAACGTGGACCTTGGATAAGTGCTCAGACTGGTGGATTCAGATTTGGTGCCTGGAAAATTCATCTGTAATTAGAACGGAACAGATGCAAACGTACCACGTCAGCTGCTAACTATAATGATAACAGGTTGTCAATACTGTCCAACACATCCACAATCCGATAACTCAATAAAAGCAAGTTCACACATGCACGGACACCTAACTGGTATCCCAATCCAGGGAAGCACCTAAGCAGACCACATGAGTCTATTTCCATCCGACACAGGTGTCAGTGTATCTGGTGTTCCACAAAAAAAAGTACTCCCATTCTTATACGTATGATAGAAGTTATACATTGTTAGTTGATCGGTAACACCTTATTGTAAGGTCAAAATAGAAGGCAAGCGAAAACGTTAAGAGCCCACAACGGGATGATCAGTCTTAAATCAGATAAACAAAGCTCCCAGCACATGTCGGGATGCAACTCAATCCTGCTTTCCGAATAACCTCAGATTGAGCTTTGCGGCCTGAGAGGCTATCTCGGTTCACTACTTCTTGAATATAACTTTCTGGACCGGAAGTGCCATGTCTTTCAAAAATCGGACAATTTGTTCATACCGCGCGAACTCATTACTGTCCTTTGTGTTCGTCGTTTTTGCGTAGGATACGTCGACTTGACTCCTCAGATTTCGCTAACATTCACCAACAGACAACTCAGAGGACTTCAACATTTTTCACAACTGTCGGCGTAAGTGCGGATGGGAAGTCTTAGGGTCACCCGAGAAAAGGACCTTTAACACCTTCTTTATGACTGTCCGGCTGGAACACTTCTGACCACTTGGTTATTGCTTAGTCATTTCTTGTTCTCCTGTGCGGTATTGCGGAGCTAGAATTCTGTCTACTGCAAAAATTTCCGAAACCATTCTAGCTAATTTTTCTGTACCAGAGAGAATATTGCTTATTCTTGGTTGATTCATACAGCACGGTGGTCCAAGCAATATTCACTCTAGTGTACTAGAAGAAGCTGCTGATAACCAGACAAAACTTCTTCATAAGCCGTTTAAACGGATGTTACAAACCGGCATTCGTTCTTGCGCAGTGTGTGAAAAAGCCACGCCTATCTTCATGACAAGCAATCCGAATTCCACTGCTGCTACCGACCATTCTCGGACAATTCTTAGCGGATGATTCCTGTGCTTAGCACTGTCCTCCGCCTAGCAAACATAGTTAGCTTCATGGATCGCGTAACGGAGGCCGAAGGCGATGATCACATCACAGATGCCATTTTATACAATTACGTCGATGCTTGGGAACGCGCCGTATATGACTTTCTCGGAAACAAGTTAAAATTTAAGCTGAAAATTATCCGTAGGGAGTAAAATATGTCGTAAAACTGCGAATTTATGAGGTATCCGTGAATATCTGTAAATATCTCCGTGGTATCGTTCAATAAGCTAAAAATCATCAGTTTCTGAGACGAAAATGTTAACGTACTGTGAATGGTTTGTTTTAACTCACCGTTAATGTGTTTGTCCTTCATTTCGCGCAAAGATTGAAAATAACAATGGTAGGTGGTGTGATAGCACTTATGCGTTTTCGTGCTAAGTATTACGTAGGTGCGTTGTTATTTCATGAAATATGTGGTTTTAGTTGCATCCACCTCAAACATTCCATTGCCTCCGACGTTCAAACGGAAAAAGAGACCCCGTCCATCACCCGTAACTACTGATGATCCAGTGACGTCGGATGATGAGTTCCGTGTTGTACATCCGCGCAAACGAGTCCAAGTGAAAGTAATGCCAAGTGATGTGACGGACGTCGTTGGTTCTGGTAAGCTATGCCACGCCTTTGAAGTTACCTAACGCTTACTTTTAGAAATGGACACACAGCACGAAGAAGATTTCTACTGAAGCGGAACTGAAAGTAAAAAGGCTGCAGCAAACCACCTTTAATGATGCACTTAGTGATGTACTTTTAATAAATGAATTCCAACACATCCGTTTTATTTGCGTTGTGACTATAGGGTGCAGGTAGGCTGACTGTCGAGCATAGACGTCAGTGCGTCCAACCATAGGTCGTGGCGTTGTGACTATAGGGTGCAGGTAGGCTGACTGTCGAGCATAGACGTCAGTGCGTCCAACCATAGGTCGTGGCGTTGTGACTATAGGGTGCAGGTAGGCTGACTGTCGAGCATAGACGTCAGTGCGTCCAACCATAGGTCGTGGCGTTGTGACTATAGGGTGCAGGTAGGCTGACTGTCGAGCATAGACGTCAGTGCGTCCAACCATAGGTCGTGGCGTTGTGACTATAGGGTGCAGGTAGGCTGACTGTCGAGCATAGACGTCAGTGCGTCCAACCATAGGTCGTGGCGTTGTGACTATAGGGTGCAGGTAGGCTGACTGTCGAGCATAGATGTCAGTGCTTTTAATAATAAACCTGTGAAGTTCATCATGCTACGTGGTGGATAATACTTCATAATGTAACCTAATTCCTGGCCACCGTAATGCCAAACCTGTTTATGTCCGATTACAGTGAGCAGTAATTATGGTGATCAAACCACACGAAATAAAGCTCACATTTTGCACGAAAAACACTTACTGCAGTCGTATATACTTGTCCACAGTGTCACTAAATACCCGGTGTTCCCAATTCCACATGGTGTTGATTATACAACCTCAATTGTAAGTTAGCCGTTATCAACAGTTTAATGGGTTATTGAATTCACAATTTACAGAATAATATTGTACAACTTATTTTGTGCACGTTTTTCATTCTTTTGTTGATAAAACTTTCCTAATTAACCAGTATAAATTTCAGCTAGCTCGACAACGCATTTTTCATTCTAAAAATCGCCACTCATTAACGTCCCTGAAAAAAATGTTTGGCACACTAAAACAATTTTTTTTCCGGCAGCTAAACGAGCACATTTCGTGTTTTATGATGTACTCCGTCAATTAACATTCAGAATATATCAAAACCCACTTTTTAGCGGTCTACCCAAGAAAGCATTTACTCCCTACGGATAGGTTTCAGCAAATTTAATGGAATCCGATGAGAAATCTTTCGTTGTATTGCTTCTCTTTTTGGCTGAACTGGGGGATTAAAACCGGCTCAGACACTTAACCTATCTCTTTGATTTCATCAGGAATTCCCCACGGGTCACTTCCTGGTTCTGTATTACCTCTGTAGCCTATCTCCAAGCGATAGTCTCTGTAACGCAGTTTTCTACGCCGGTAATTTAAAGTGTGAGGCGCTAGTGATCACAGTTCAATACAAACTAATCGTGACGTGATTGGATACGAGTCAGACGAGTTGTCCTCCCCCTCTTTAATGACGAAATGTGCACATACGTCACTCGGTGAGGACTGGCAAGGCTTTCAAGACTCGCAGTGCGCTTAACACGAAAGTCGATCAGAAGAAAGATCTATGCAACTGGATATCGTCAAACTTACCTTCGATTTATCATTGCAAAACGTGAGCTTCCTACTCTGTGGTTAATCAAACGGACAATCCTCCATATGGACAAAAATTATTCCAAATGCTGCGAGGTTTACATACGTCCGCTACTTCAGTATGTTAGTGATATGTACACTGACCTCAAGAACGTCATACTGGATGTTGATTGTTCTGCTCGTGGCTGCCAAACTGGTGACAGAACCAAAAAAAATCTCTTACTAGCCTCGAGTTGAAATATTTGGTTCGTATTCACTTACATTCGAACGAGTCTGCGGTTATTTGATTCTCACACACCACGTTTTTCGCGAAGGTCTCAGAGCAATCTTCGTCATAGTGGCTGTTTTCAATGTCGTAGTAAAATGCTCCACATGCTACTTCCGTGAATTATCACCGAAACTGTTTTTGTTCTGAGGTCGCCATATTTTTCAACAGATCATTTGAAGCGTTAGGTTCTCTGCCATACTCTTCTTGTTACTGACTGCAGACTTATATATCCTGTTTTCAGCAAATGCCTATCAGAACAAGAAGCGATCGTTTGGTCTCAAATATAACAAACGGAATGGATCCGGGCTGCCATCATTTAGCTGACGTACTAACCGGCAAATCGACGTAGGTAGCATCAATGTACATCCTACTAGCCGACCAGGCTTCCACAATATAAAGACATTTGACAGTGTAGAGTGCAAGATGTATAAATGCAATCAGAATTTGAAAATTCTGTCAGAGCTAGTTGGTTGATGCTTGAAATACTATCGCTTAAAGGCTTTTTGACTAGTTTTTAGAATTTCAGTAAACCTGTTAAAGCGTTCCAGGAGGTCTGAAATACAGATATGGGTAACTGTGTTGTTCATCGGTATGGTGTTTCAAGGTCGCTCGGAGATGTTCAAAAAATTCCCGCGAAATATTAAAATACTTCAGGACAAATGTGTGAATTTTATCGGGTACAACAGTTGTGTTGTAGTTAGAAGAATCGGCTATACCTGATAATCACTCATATTCACATATTTGTTAAGAAGTGTTCCGCTTTTTTTTCGATAAATGCCTTCGTAAACTATTTTGCGTTGTGAAAATACTTCTATCGACGTTTTCATTGTGGACTACGTACTACCATCTCGCAGATACGCTTAACTTCGCGTGGTTTTGGGGATATGCATGTATTTTTAATTATCGATCCTATGGCGTTTGCATTGTATTTTACACCACATATCAAAGTGAAGAAAATCCAAAGCTATGCTTGCACATTCATGGGTGTGAATTATATGTTCAGTAGGTTTCCTTGTCAGTAATTCAGGTAGATACCGGTCCAGGAAATGTCCTTCGTGAAAACCACTGCACAAACGGTTGTTTCTATCTGCGGTCCATATGGGACAGTGTAAACATGGGTGATATGTCCCGCTGTACCATTGATAACCCGCGTACTGTCTAGTTTATTGCTTACTGAATTTGCATGAATGCAACTTGTCATTTGTACGCAGCTCATTTAGCTGACAGCCAATGACCTAGTTTTATGTTCGTTATTTCTTCGACGATAACATTGATTCTCATTTGTACCATTCCAGCCAAAACAGTTTGATCTTCGTACCATAGACACTTATGATTATGTGTTAGTCCGCGTTTTCGCTAGCTGTAGCTTCACCGATGGTCATCGGCATGTTTTCCTTTTTTTCGGTGCATGTTTAGTAATTCCACAAGGGTCTACCATCTGAAGGGGTATTCTCACCAAGTCGATACTAGGTGTCATGAGTTTCAATTATCGGCAGTCCTATCAAAATGTCCCTCAGTGGAATTCTAGAAAATAAGTATAATGTATCTTGGACGGTTCAACTACACGTTTATCCTGATTAACCACATGTGTCTTTTATTGACGTCCATAGCTTGAGTCAACTGGACAGAGCATACTTAGGCGACGTCTATGAAATACATCGGTTCCGTTTCTGACGTTGGCACTTAATCGACATTGAGTACTACGACTGCGTAGTCTGCAACCGGCTTAATATGATTGGCTAAGAAATGGCGTCTTCGTTTGCACACATCGCGATCTAAATCGAGTTTGGCAGAATGCAGAAAAGTCAAACGAAACTACCTTCGGACGGAATCGCTAGCATTCCATTCAGACGTTGAGTCTACTGCAGAGAACATGAGTCCTATCATCGCACACACCTTCAGCACAGGGCTGGTAATTGGTGTTCTGAGCATAAAGTATAAACGAGGTGAACAATATACTGTAAAGACCTGGAGATTTCACTGGCCTGCCTGCGGTATGATGTGTAAAATAGTTCCAAAACTCATAGTTGCACATTTTACCTAGGCTGTTAAGAAAGTTTGCATGACGTATGCTGTCCCATTGTTTGTCTGCATGCCATGTGACGATGTAGCGCGAATCCGAACCACACACAAATCCGGTTTACTCGCTCGTCGACGTTCGGTCTCTAGCCTCCCTAGCTAATTTGCGTATCGGTGCCACTTCTGAGCTATAAGAGAATTCCTGTATATTTCGTTGAATAAATATTCCGTCTCTACTCTCAACAGCCTTTTTACATTTTGCCTCTGGTAAATGCGTACTTGGGAAAACAACTTGGTGGATTGTGCACTAAAATACCTTTCAGCGGTGATGCAATCGTCCGGTGCTGCGATATCTTCAACATCAGGCCACATTAATAACCCGTGGTCTGATAACCTTGGAGCTCTTCTGATGGCATTCCAGGATCCTAAAGGAGGATTATGGGCACGCGAAAAGTTGGAAAACAATTATAACCACCAGTGAAATTGCATTTGGCGAAAAGTATCCATGATACGATGTAAAAGCGTAAAACCCGGAGTAAAATCCTAAAAGTGGTAATCACGGTGTATATATATATATATATAAACGTAAAAGTCGTCATAAGGATGTCTGAATTCATAGGTGCATTACGTGGTATTTAGAAAAGCTTTTTGAACAAGCGATAGAAACACTATTAGTGATAATGAGATGGAGCATGTAGTGTGGGTTTACCACCGGATGTTCTATTACTGCTGCAGTTAAGTATGCAACTTCGGTGGCTTGCAAACTTGCATGGTTTCCATTAAAAACACAGTTAGTGGTCAACAAGTGCACACCGTGTTGTGTGATCTGGTAAAACGCTGGCTGCACTTCAACAACAAATGGGTGATCAAGGCCAAAACTCACTGTACGTTATCGCGTGAATAGATATGACTGCCATGTGGAGAATTCAACAGTTGTCGTGCTTAACCAGCAGCACAAGCGACAGGTAGTGTTTACGACTTCGCATGGCCTAGTGCTGGATGAGATATGCAGTGGTTGAAACTGCACTGGTGTGAACGCACGACAGAGATTGGCTCTGGGTTAGCCTTACATGTTAAATGTGTAGTAGTCGGAAGCGGATGATAAGCATGTTGGTAGGGGAGGAAAATTAGCCGTGCAAAATGCCTCAGGCAGACTTTGTGATATTCCGCCTAGTGTGAAAGTTGCCCATCGAAGTTTGATGCTGTGGTGAGACGCTCTTTCCGCGGCTTCAGAGTTGAAAGACTGAACATCCTGAGTAGGAGAAGCTTCAAAGGAGCGTATAAAAGTGAAAAGGCGGATCCGGAAACACCAGAATTTCAGTCAAACCATACGCATCCTTGCCAATGACCGCGAGGGATTGCAGTATTTTCTACTCTTACTTATCTTTACGGATAATACACCAAATTTCAAAGTGTCCCAGGTAATTTTCGATCCCACATGGACTTGAGTGGATGTACACATTTTCGGGATTGAAAAATTCCATCATAATAAGCATAGCGACCGTGACGTCAGCTGTGGTAGTTAAGAACAGGTAATAGTATTCCAAATCCAGATGTAATTTCTACGCAGTAGTAATAAGGCAACATGTTAGTCAAAGAAGCCGTAATGTAATTGTGACATGCAGGCTGGACATTTTCACTCTGATGTCGTAGAACTTGGGGGCCAACTTCAGGGCGACTTGGATACACCGGGGGGACAACCCTCCTCGGAAGTAAAGGTCTTGTAGAGACACACTTGGTTTGCCACGTATTCAAACTACCTTGCTATTTATTTCGACCGTTGACATTATTGATATTGTTTGATTGCATGTCTGCATTTTCTCGTTTGTTCGACCGCCCAAGGTCGCAATTAACATTTGCAATTTCCGGTCGCTATCCATCGGTTTGTCGAGCTTCGCTTCTGTTGTGCATAGTTTACAGCTTGTTTTCCCGGTCTACTTGCAATATACGTCGTTGTCCGCTAATCGGTTTTCTGGTTTAACTATTATGGAGAACAGGTACGATTCTGGATAGAAACGTTCCAGTCCTCTACAATTTGGTGAAGCCGTTTAATTTATTTCAGCAGTTTTTTTCGGTTCATCGCAGCAAATTAGTGAACCCGACATTTATTTAACCCGGTAAACCATTCTTATTCTCGGGAGTTTATTTGTCATTTATTTCATTATTTGTTCACATATATACATGTAGCTTTTTCGCTGATTTTTATATTGAGTATATATTTCTTTCATTTCAACTCTATTTTGCCATGGACAACGAACAGAAGCCGACAATTGGAGCAGTCACTATTACTGTTTCTCAGTTTCTAGGTATGGAACCCGCCTTGTGGTTTATGTATTTGGAGGCGGAGTTCTGCAACCAGCGTATCACCGCAGATAAAGCAAAATTTAGTCAACTTTTGGCCCGGCTTCCTAAAGAGGTCACAACGCAAGTAATTGACCTCCTTCTGAACTTACCAACTGAAGCCCTAATGGAAGCTGTAATCCAACGGATCACACCGTCTGATAGGTCGAGGCTACAGCAACTATTTAGAGATCTGCAGTTAGGTGATAAGCGACCGCCAGATCTGTTGCTTCAAATGCAACAGTTGTTAGGTCCCTCATTTATGGATGAGGCACTCCTCAAGAAGTTATGCATGCAGCATCTCCCGGCGAACACACAAGCTATCCTAGTTGCTTCGAAGTCGCCTTCCTTGTTAGATGCCGCACAACTCGCAGACGAAATACAAGATCGTTTTTGTACCGGTCCCTCTGCCTTACTCACAGCGGTGACGAACCGCACAGCACAGACTCCTAAGAGTCTTGACTTTTCAGCATCGCAATGATCATCCTGCCCGCCACCGCCAGACGACTGGCGCACTGTTTGGGCAGAGATAGCAGCTCTTCGACGGGCTTTTGCCCACCTTAGGACACGTTCACCTTCCCGTCGACGCCGGAGTAAATCTTCCCGTAAATGTCCTCAGCCGTCTGGTGAATTTTGCTGGTATCACAATAAGTTTAGCAATCGTGCGAAGCGTTGCGTCGCCCCATGTAAATATTTCAATCAGGGAAACGCTCAAGCCGGCCCGTAATGGCAAAAGACGTGGCCGGCACCCTTCCTAGTAGTCGCCTCTTTCACATCACGGATTTAAGTTCTAGGACTACGTTCCTGGTCGATACTGGGGCGGAATTCAGCGTGGTTCCCCCGCGATTCGGCGAGGTGACCCCCACCTCTTTGCCTATGCTTCCTGCCGCTAACGGTACGCACATTCCCACCTACGGTCAACGCTCACTCACGCTTGACCTAGGTCTCCGGCGAACATTTTGCTGGGTTTTCGCAATTGCAGCCAAACCATTCGCTATTTTAGGAATCGATTTTCTTCAGCATTTTGACCTCATTGCCAATACCGATTACGAAAACTGATTGATTCCCGCACAAAGCTTAGTGTCAACGGCACCCAGGCATACGCAGAGGTCATCAGTCCCCTTATCCTTCAACCCTAGACTCCTAAACCTTACGCGTCTCTATCCTCGGATATTCCAAAGATCGTTCGATCCACGAACGAGCCACTTCCGATCACTTCAACTTACACGCACCATATTAGGACCAAAGGTCCACCGGTATCGTCTAGGCCAAGATTTTTGGTCCCGGACAAACTTAAAATGGCTAGGGCGGAGTTTGAACACATGTTCGAACTATGAATAATCCGTCCTTCCAAAAGTCTATGGGCCTCTCCTCTCCATATGGTTCCAAAAAAATCAGGTGACTGGCGCCTTTGTGGCGATTATCGTGGCCTCAACAAGGTCACAACGCCGGATAGGTATTCTATCCCCCACATTCAGAATCTGACAGCTTGCCCTTCTGACAAAACTCTGTTCAGTACGATCGATCTGGTCCGCATTTATCACCAGGTTCCAGTAGAGGAGGCGGATATCCCGAAAACGGCAATCATCACGCCTTTTGGCCTGTTCGAATTCCTTCGAATGTCTTCTGGCCTTACAAACGCTACACAAACTTTCCAGCGTTTCTTTCACGAAGTATGCAGAGGTCTGGATATAGTCTACCCCTACTTAGACGACATACTAGTGACCAGTTCTTCCAAAGAAGAACATCTGCAACATCTACGTTCCCTGTTCGCCAGGTTAGCCCAACACGGGGTAACCGTCAATGCAGCTAAGTGCGAACACCTAGGTTTCTTCTACAAACGTTTGTTACCTGCCGAATCTCGGCATAGCACGTTTGGAAGAGAATTACTTGCTATTCACATAGGTATCCGCCATTTCCGCCATGCACTGGAAGGTCGTCCCTCCATAGTGTTTACGGATCACAAGCCTTTGGTGTGCGCACTTGCTTCTTCATCAGACAGGTACTCCCCCAGGGAGATCAGACACCTGAACTATGTTTCGCAGTTTACCTGCGACAGGTGCTCCCAACCCTGTCGCTGACGCCCTTTCACGCGTCTACGCTACCCTAGTCACACCTGCCTCTGTTGAATCTGGTGACCTAGCTGCGGCACAGGCGCGAGAGCCTGAGTTCCGAACTTCTTTGCAACGTTACTCCTTAAAGCTGCGAGCCGTTCGGCTGCCTAATGCAGATGGAACCATTCTTTGCGATATGACTATGGGTATTCCCAGACCTGCAGTGCCACCAGCCTACCGGCGTGCTATTTTCAACCAGCCTCACAACCTCTCGCACCCTGGTATTCGAGTCTCAGTTAAGCCAGTAACTGATCGATTTGTTTGGCCTAAGGTTAATTCGGACGTTCGTAGTTGGGCACGCGCTTGCCTACAGTGCCAACGTTTCAAGGTGCACAAGCACACACGAAGCCCAGTTTCCTCACTTGGTCTACCAGATGCCAGGTTTTCACACGTCCACTTAGGTTTAGTTGGACCCCTGCCACCTTCATGTGCTTAGGTTTACATATTGACCTGTGTTGACCGATTCTCAAGATGGCCGGATGCCATCCCAGTAAAGAATTGCTCCTTCGAGGCTGTCGTGAATGCCTTCTTGGAACGTTGGGTGGCCAACTACAGATGCCCTACAACCATTACAATGGACCGCGGTTCGCATTCCGAATGCTCAACATTCGAAGCTATGACGAACTTTCTTGGATGCCGACGCATTCGTACCACGGCATACTATCCGTCCTCGAATGGTTTAGTAGAACGTTTCCATAGGCAATGTAAAGCTTTGCTTTGTGCCACCTCTGATCCGGCATAGAGTGAAATCCTTCCCTTTGCTCTCCTAGGGATCAGAAGCACATTAAAGGCTGATCTTCAGTGCACCCCAACAGAATTAGTCTATGGCTGCAACTTGCGTCTGCCGGGTGAATTTGGTTCACCTCCTCCATTAGCATCTTCTCTTCCTTCAACCTTTGCTTCCACACTGTCTCCATATATGTGGCAGATTCAACCCACACCTCCACGTGAACAAAATAGGCCAGTGCAGATGTACAAGGATTTGGCCAACTGCTCACATGTACTCGTCCGCTGTGACGAAGTACGTAAGCCGCTTCACCCCCCTTACTTGAGCCCCTCCAAAGTGCTTAGACGAACCCCAAAGCACTTCACGATCGACCGTCATGTTCGCCATGACACTGTTTTTGTCGACCGTCTGAAAGTCACCCATGTAGACGCCGACA